>JAUIMX010000568.1:0-11585 GCA_033557805.1 Phaenonotum sp. SLE1380
AAAATAAAAGTTGCATTACTTCGATTTTAGAGCAATTACTTTCAATATGAAAGAAAACTTGTGAAATAAAAATAGAGTAAACAAGAAATATTGTATTATTCCAAAAGTAATTTACTTCAGAATGAACGTTCTATTACTTCGATTTTAAAGCAATTACTTTCTATATTACAGAAAACTTGGAAAGTACACGTCAAAAGTAAAATTTTGCTTTTACTTTTATTTCAAGTGCAATACTTTCGAATTTACAGCAAAACTTTTGATTCAACTGAGTTTTAAGACCAAAAGTAACTACTTTCGAACCATTTTTTTCAGTGCAGGTACAAAGAAAACTTGACTTCCCTCTGGTTCCTAAAAACAGACGTGGTGGTTAATCACAGCCCACTAATTTAGAATTATTGAATATTGATAATGAAATGATTGAAATCACTGAATATAGAATTTCTTGTATTTTCAAACGAAAAAAACTAAATTGGAAATGAGTGCATATTACTTGTGTCGGTCCACTTCAATAACTCATTCATTCTTCACAATTCCGTAAATTTGTATAAACATAATGCAAATATTTATGTAAGCGAAGTTCTTCTTCCGTCTAGGCTATTGTGTTGAGCGTTAATTTTCAGAAACTTTCATGACTACTATCAATGTCAGATAAGTATTTTAAGGAATACGCCGAATTCAGACATTTAAAATTGCCGAAATTTCGTCCATACTATAAAACCGCCGTCACATGACGCTGTCTATCGGCCTCCGCCTGCTGGTAGCTTAAACAGGTATGAGGTGATCAACAATAAGTGATCGTGGGTTATCTTCAAATTGGTACTGCTTTCGTTGATAGTCTTGAAATCTTTGTTGGTTATTCCTTAGTCATTTTGAGCCGCAATCGGGTTAGATACCTTGAGAGGTTTTGGCCAACTTGAGGACAATGAAAATTCTACAAATGGTATAAAACCCTAGAAGAACGATCATTACTTAATGATCACTTGTTATTTAATTGTTAATAATTCACACTTGAGTGTTTTTCAAGTGAATTATACAAGATGTCCACGAATTAGGCTCCCATAGAACCACCACAGATTCCTCAGACTAGAATGAGTCAAGTTAATGGAATAAAGTTTGGTCCTAAATCGCAAGGTTTGGCCGCTAGAGGATCTTGAAATTCTTTTAAAAAATGACTTGATTTTAACAATAAATATCAAATTTTTTGGTCAATTTCTACAAACTTTAGAATATCGATGTAACTTAAGATGTAGTTCATCACAATTGACCTCGGTAAGTAATTATGACACGTTCGTAAAGGGTGAAACTACCCCTACCTTCACATTGAATTCAGTGAAACTTTGCAAGGTATTGAAAATTGAAATTTTTGCTTTTATAGTTACAAAGTCCGCTTTGTTAGTGAACTTTTTTGCTCTTTATTAACGTATCTCCAATAGTTTTCGAAAAAATAAATGTTTTTGGGATGATGTAGTTTCATCTCTTCCAATCATACGTGGTTTCGCATAAGGCCATCTCTCTCTGATTGGCAATACTTCTTTTCTTAGTTATTCACAAGTGTTACGACCGATTTTCACGAAATTTAGAACACTGGTTTAGTTTTAGATCAAATTTATCAAAATATGCCCCATTATTTCAAAAATGTACGGGAAGGGTGGAAATCACTCCATGTTTAAATAAAATTTATCTGTACTTTTTACGGTTCTTAATGCCAGTTGGAGAGATGGCCTCAAGCGAATCCACTATGATCGATAGAGATTAAACTACATCGTCCCAGAAAAAAATTATTTTCTCGAAAGCTATGGGAGATACGGTATTTTTATAAAGGATAAGAAAGTTTACTAACAGACTAGTCTTTTTAATTGCAAAAGCAAAAATTTCAATTTTCAATACCTGGCCAAGTGTCACTGAATTCAATGGGGGGATGAGGGTAGTTTCACCCTTCACGAACGTTTCATGATTACCGCGGTCTATTGTGATAAACTACGTCTAAAATTAAATCGATATATCAAAGCTTGTAAAAATTGATCAAAGAAGTTGGTAATAATTGACAAAATTAGTTAATTTCTTTTTAAGAATTTCAAGGCCCTGTAGCGGTAAAACCATGCGATTTAACATAAGACTTTATTCTATTAATTTGACTCATTCTAGCCTGAGCAATCTGTAGTTGTTCTGTGGGACACTTAAGTGTGGATTATTAACTATTAAATACCTGTTTACACCTGGCAACCCTGTATTGGGGCCAACTGAGAGTTGGCAACCATCTTTATTTTCAATTCCTTGCATCATTTTCTTTTAAATTATGTTGGTTTCACTTGAAAAATATGTAGCTGTAATTCTTCCTCGAAAATGAGTTACAATACCAGGCAACCCTGGTGTATTGTATTCTACTACCTAGTATCTTTCATAAAAAAAAATAGTTCAATTAAAAAACAGATACAAACAGATTTGAACAGCGGGATCTAGTACACTGAGAAAAGAGCTGCATTGTCACAAATAAACTTTATTCAATTACAAATAAATATAGGGTCGGATATGGCGTACTAAATATTCATTGTTATTGAGAGAATCATTTATTTGCATCTTCGTGGCTTGTTTGTTTGTAACGAATAGATCGTGATTAGTTGAATTCAAATCACTTATTACCAGCAATTAAATCATATGATATGTAGAATTTAATCCATTTATTTCTGACAACTGAATGACGATGTGTGCACAATTTCACCATTTATTTGTGACAAATAAATCATGATTATAGTATAAAATTGCACCTTTATTTGTGATGAATAAACCAACATATATGCAGAATTGCATCATTCATTTGTGTTGAATAAATCATCATATGTGTAGAATATCATCGTTTCTTTGTGATAAATAAATCATGATATGTAGAAGTGAACCATTTGTTTGCGACTGATAAATATACTATTAAGGGTAATTTATGTGTTGCTTCTCTTGAAATTTTGAACGTTTGATTATAATAACTATTTCTATGATTGTGGGTTCAGACTCTTCTGTTGATGTAATATAATGAAAATCTGCTTTGACGTTTTGATGAATGTTTATAGTCTTTTTCAAGAAACTTTTATTAAAAATTTTGGAAAAAGCCGATAAACATTCGTCGAAACGTCAAAACTGAGGTTCATTATATTATTCCAACAGAAACGTCTGGACCCATAATCCTAGAAATAATTAAACAAGCGACTTCGAAAACTAGAACATTATGATAATAATAACTTTTATATGGAATTGGCCAATAGTTCAATTCAAGTTCGTGGAATAAATTCTAATACATATAGGAAATAAATAAACCCATGTTGCAAATTTATTTGTGTAAATAACATTTATTTCTGATTAAACAATAACTATACATTGTTTTTTCATTAAACAATAATTTTGAATAACTAAGATGAACATATTTATTTAAGTAATATTTATTTTTATTAATTAAAATAACCCTGCATTGATATCTCATTAAACAATAATTCTGCGCAACTAAATTTTAATATTATTAACAATGGAAACAAATTACATTGGAATTCCATCAATATACAAATAATACCACAATATAGTATAGCGTAAGAACTGATTATATTTTTATAATCACGCACGTAGTATTTATTCAATACTTTACGTAAAATTACAGTTATAGCGTACATCGACATATAATGAAACAGTAACTCTAATTTTGGTGGCCATCCTTCATCATTCGTCTCGTATAAATGTTTTAATGTAGTAAATGTGACTCTTTGGTCTGGAAGAAAACAAACATAAGTATAAATATTTTGATAAAAATGGGTTGTGTGGAGGAAAAACACAATAAAGTGATATGACATTTTTTCAAAAAGATCCCAGCTAATGCTAAAAATACAGGGTGAGTCAATAGTGCGGCCGTGGAGTTTAGCGCCGTTAATATTAGTTCTAGAAAAAAATTTTCATATAAAATTTATTTCTACACTCACCAGAGCTACAAAAAGAAATTAGTCTCTCCTATACACGGTGGCCGGAGAGTCTTGAAACCCTTATAGCTAGTGTTATTTTAAATAGCACGCCCATATTTCTATTGCTACATTGAACATCCAAAAATAATTTGAGTTTGATGAAGCAATAAGAGGGCTAACCTCAACTGCAAATTTTGTAAGTATCGTAAATTAATCATTTCCAAAGGTAGATTGTCATAAGTTTGCAAAATTCTTAAGAAAGGTTTTTGTGAATGTAAGTACTTTGAAAATTCTAAAAATATCATACAGGAGCTACCCAATATATTATTGAACTTGGGTAATTCGAATATTCAAGAACTACATTTTTTCAAATAACATGCCGTATTTAGTCTATCTGTTGCCTCATACAACTTTTTCAAGTAGAATGTCCTATATGTACTTAAAGTTGCAAGTTTAATAATTAATGATGGAAAATCAATTTGATCACCTTTGTAATAATAGAGCCAGATTGAAAACAAATGCCGATAGTATTTTGTTATTTATGTATTTGTGGTTACTTTATGCTTGACAATTATTACGACGCTGAAATTTAGTTGATTCAAGGAAAAAGTATGAAATTTTATCCTAAATATCGATTGTGAAATATTACCATGTAGAATTTTGGTGTTTTCGGATGTTTCTTAAATTAAAAAATGTCTGCTCTTCGAGTTCAAAAACTATCGTGTAATTTTTGCATTGGGTAAGTTGAAGATTGTCTACACTATTCAATAAATTTTAGTTTTTATATTTTCCAGGTAAGTTAAATATTTTGATATAAAAAATAAATGATAAATTTAAGACAAATGATTTGATATGGGTGGTACTGAATAGTGTACTACAATCTTCAGCTTGCTCAACGCAATAACTACACGATAGAATTGTGAACCCGAGAAACAGACATTTTTCAATTTTAGAAACATCCGAAAACACCACATTCACAATAGATATTTAGGATAAAATTTGATACTTTCTCCCTGAATCAACTAAATTTCAGAGTTATAATAATTGTCAAGCACAAAGTAACCACACATAAATAACAAAATACTATTGGTATTTGTTTTCAACCTGGCAACCTAGGACATTCTATGTACATAAAAAAGTTGTATGAGGCAACATATAGGCTAGTAATAAATATGGCATGTTATTTGAAAAAAATGAAGTTCTTGGATATTCGAGTTATCCAAGTTCAATAATATATTGGGTAGTCCGTGTATGATATTTCAAAAATTTTCAAACTGCTTCCATTTCTTAAGAATTCGCAAAGTTATGACAATCTACCTTTGGAAATGACAAAATTGATATGCATTGGTCATCTAAATCAAACAAATGACAATATTTTAATGTGTTTTATTTATACCGATAAGGTTGTACTATGAAGTTTTGAAAAATAAAATGATTTTATGCGTCCTTATCCTTTTTTATTTTTATCTCTTTAGACCAATAAGTGTCGCCTACAGGGCTTCTTCAGGCTCCTACAATTGAAATGCCACAAATCGATACAACATTCAAAATTATTTCAGAAAATATGTTCAAAGTATTTAAAACTGTTTCCAACTGACCAATATAAAAAATACAAAATACAAAGTGAATTTTCTTTACAAATTTTTTTAACTTACTAGTGGTCAAGAATTTATGTTTTAGGAATATTTTCTGCATCATTATATTTTCCGGTATTTATTCATTTGAATAAAAACTCCATCTCTCCTATCAAAATCTAACTGTCTGTGTCGGTTACAATGTATTAAATTATAACAAAACTAACTAAAAAGTAATTGAAATCGTAGTATTTGCGTTCTCTGAATTGTCAACCTCAACTCTGCATCACACTTCGACCTGCCATAAACACCGATAGATGTGTAAAGAAAATTCACTTCGTATTTTGTATTTTTTATATTGATCAGTTGGAAACAGTTTTAAATACTTTGAACATATTTTCTGAAATAATTTTTTCAATTGTAGGAGCCTGAAGAAGCCCCTAAAGAGATAAAATAAAAAAAGATGAGGAAGCATGAAATTATTTTATTTTTCAAAACTTCAAATGACAATATCTTGAAAACAGTTGAGGTTAGCCCTCTAATTGCCTAATTAAACTCATATTATTTTTAAAATAACACTAGCTATGAGGGTTTCAATATTTTCCGACCAACCTTTATATGGGAGACTAAAACTAATATCAACGGCGCTAAACGCCGAGGCCGCACTATTGATCCAGCCTGTATACACTGTGCTCCAAAATGTGTGCATCATATGAGAAACTTTTTTTATTATTTATTTTATTGAAAAACTTTACTTCCAAAAAAAGTGTTGGTTCAATTGAAACAACAAACAACTGTATAGCAACTTTTCATCCATTACTGGTTTGGCGGGAAAATTGAAAAATTTTAAATTCCCGTAAGAGTAAAGGGCCTTTGCTTTTGAAGTAATTGGGAAATTTTATTCACAAAATTTGTGCAGAACTGAAATTTTTATCCAGATATAAAATTTGAAAACAAAATTTAGATTTTTTTTTCAATTTTTACTAAATTATCAAAGGAACATGAATTTTCTTTCCAAATACCATATCCAAATATAAATTCAAGTTCTGAACAAATGTTATAGATAAAATTTCCCGATTACTTTAAAAATAATGGTACTTTACTCGGCATATTTAGAACTTTCCCGAAAACCAGTAATTGTTTCAAGTGAAGCAAAACTGTTTATAATTAATAATAAAGTTTCCAATATGATGCTAACTCTTTGGGATGCACTGTATACATAATATTGATTTTACAAAAAATGTTATTCCAATAAAAAATCCAGCTTGTTTACGTATTGTTAGACATAATAGATAATTCAAAAAAAATTATGTAAACGAATCATTTCATATGAATTTTTGTTAGATTTTGTAGAGAAATGAAACAATTAATTTTTTTCAAATTTTCATTTTCAATTTTCTAATTTAAACATTTATACAAAATGATTCATTTAAATGCACCTCCATCCCTCCCCATTTTATTTCACTTTTTTTGTCATTATCCTTAAAAATAATATAACAATTCTGTCATCTTTTTACGAGTAATTGAACAAAAAAAAACACATCTAATGGCCCACCGACGCGACGCGTCGCAATATATCATCATTTTGAATTATTCAATTTTCCCGCTAAGTAAACACTACCGGTTTTTTTTTCTGTTCAAAGACAAGCAGGCAGATTTCTTCTGGATTCAATAAAGAAAATTTCTAAGTTATTGGGATTTTTTGCAAAAAAAAATAATAAGCGTTTCGAAAAGTAACCACAGCAAAATTCATGGTTCTTTTTAGATGTGTAACAAGTGAGAACAATGCATTCGCATGCAAATACTAGCAGATTATATAACGCCATAAAACATTGAACTTGTAATGCAAAATACATTTGGATACAGAGCGATTGCGTTGTATGTACGCTACAAATCCTACGTACGATGCATTAGAAGTTATGCAATATTTGAAATACAGAGCAATTAATTACTTACCAACAAATACATGTTCTAAATCTTCCAATTGTGCAAACTTCAAAAAAATCCACGCACTCGATCCATCTTGAACTATATAACTAATCCACATACTGACTGCTTGAACTCAAACACTATACTAATGCAAGGGAATAAAATAATAAAATTCCCGTATGCTGGACGCACACGTGTTCCTGTCGCGTTCTCACGAGTCTAAATTTGTGTTATCTCTCTCAGTTTCGATTTATTTGAGACAAATAAATATATACTTTCATTAAACGTTCCTTGGATGTTCACCTGAATGCAAATATAGTTAGGATACAATTTTATATTGATATGAAAAATACCCATTCTTTTAAAAGTAATAAATTTCTTCCACTGAAATTGTCTATATTTGTGTCAATATAAGTGAAGTCAAATAACACCATTCATTTGTAATAAGAATTCATTTTTCTCAGTGTACTATCAATGTTATATGTGTAGCACAGAACACTTGTTTTGTTTAGGTGTTCTGTGGTTTAGATGTCAAGTTGACGTTATGGCGCGGAGAGTCGCCTAATCTATAAACTTCGAGTTCAAATTAACATTTTGGAGATTTGCCTATAGTACGTCTTCGACTTGATATGAGATTACTCGAAGAATGACATTTTTAATTGAATTGTATATGGAAAGTGGTTAGAATATTAGTTATTCAATGAATATTCATCATTTTTGGTTTTACTAGTCTCTTCTTCTTGGGTGGGATCAGCTGATCATTGAACTTAGCAGAGTTGCAACGGTTACGGAGCCGCTCCGCAACTGTTGTGTCTGCTGAACGGGGT
This sequence comes from Phaenonotum sp. SLE1380, assembly GCA_033557805.1. NCBI lineage: Eukaryota > Metazoa > Arthropoda > Insecta > Coleoptera > Hydrophilidae > Phaenonotum > Phaenonotum sp. SLE1380. Next base: position 8,266 of record JAUIMX010000568.1, read on the forward strand.
CAATATTCCAACCAAAACGTAGCGGGTTACGTATTTGTTATGCCTATAGTAAGATAAAGTAATCAATGGAATGTATGTTTTTTTTTCACTTCCAGAGACATCTGAATATGAAAATGGCATTGACTATCGCTATAAATATCATCTAGGAATAACAACAAGTGAAAAAACCATAGCCTCCAAGAAACAATCGGAGGTTAAATATACTGTAGACTTTTCATTGAAATTCTTCAATACTACAGGATTCCTCAAGATAAACAACGTGGAAGTGACTGATAACTCGAAAAATGTAGAAATTGATCACGAAGCAAACCCATTTACAAATTATTATTTGAGATTTGAGATGTCACCTGATTTAGAAATAAGTGATTTGTATGCTGATAATAGAGAAGAGAATTGGGTGCTCAACTTTAAACGTGGTATTCTATCACTATTCAGTACAAATGCTACTGATGTTCATGGTCAAACTGATGGTTTTACATATGGTCAAGAGAAAGTTGGTGAAAACTATGAATTTACCAAGAAAAGGGAGTTACGATTCCACTATGATATTGGCTATCAGAATAGGAAAGGTGACTCATGGGAGGATCACAGGTAAAGATGCTAATTTTCTTGTGTTAAGAATATAACCCCCAGTTTCATAACAAAAATTTTGAAGTCACTTTAGCTAAAGTGACAGTTGTAAGGTAGGCGGCAAACATTAAACATCATGGACTACAACTTCTACTGTGTGCCGCTCTTTTGTCAACTGTCACTTTAGCTAAAGTGACTTTAAAATTTTTATAATGAAATTGGGGGTAAGACAAATATCCGGAATCAAAATGTTTTTATTAGCAATTGCGAGTTTCAAGATCGGGTTTCGAGATTGGTTGTGACAACCAAGGGTTTGGTCATATATGCTTATTGAAAAAACTGCCCCTATTTTCAAAACTCTATTGCCCGCCGATGTTATGAACATAAAAACTGGAACACCCTGTATAAAAGATAATGAATATCAAAACTCTACATTTTTGTGCAAACGAACATTAGTACACATATGACCATAGTGCTCACGTTTATTGGAGATTTAGATGTCAAAATTTGTTTCATAGGTATATTAGTAGGGAAATCTCTCAAAAGGTGGCGCTGGAACGCGCGCACTGTTTTTTCATTTCTTGCTCCTGTTTCTATGCAACCATCAACACAGCAAACTTTACCATTGAGTGAGTTATATGATTTTATGTGATATGTGCAGTTATACAGGGTTATTGGTAATTAGATGCTAACCCTTGAAGACCTTGTTAACCGTTTTCGAGATATTTCAATTTTTCAGTTTCTTCCAAAAAAGTGCATTTTAACATATAAAAAAATTCATGATCTACGGATCATATTTGAAAATTTTTTTCTGCGTTACTTACCCAACATAATAGTCTTTCATTTGGCATACAAAATATTCCAAGAAATAAAATCATACTTGAAAATTATAAAGAAAATCCTATAGAAACTTTAAAAAAAAGTTTTTATAAATATTACGAATCCATTATTTTCGAAAATATGCTTAGTAAATGTGCGTACAAATTATTCGAAAACCTTCCTTATCCCAATAGCTAATCAAGGATGTACAATAGTTACAATAAATTCTTCATAGTTACAAAAATACGTTAGTTACCTGTAACAAAACTACACTTCACAACCCCTAACACGAAAATTTGAAAGTATTGTATGTCATAAATTCGTGGTTTTGCAGGTAAACTCCTATTTTCAGCTGAGATACATTCGAAAATATGTAGTGACCCCCCCCCCTCGATTTTTCAGGTTAATTGATGTGTGTTACGAAAATTCACTTGGCGCTTTTGGTTTTTGAGCTATGGTTATTTTTTGTTTTTTTGACCAAAAACCATTTCCACTTTTTTCCACGTATTAACAAAATATGTGTTCTATAAAAAAATTTACCTTGAATTTTTTTCTCGAAAGTATCACAATACCTAGATACTTTCACATTATTACCCTCTATCAACTCTTCTGCAAATTTAGTCTGGACAATTTTTTTCTGTCATGATTATTAACAAAATATTTGGTGAAAATAGTTTTTGGCCAAAAAACAAAAAATAGCTAGCTATAGCTCAAGAATACATAGCATGAATGTTCATTAGATATGAATTAACCTAAAAAATCGAAAGGGTGTCAAGACATTTGTTTGAATGTATCGTTGCTTCAAATAGTTGTTTACCTGCAAAATCATGAATTTTTAAGGCATACTGTATTTTTAAATTCCCGTGTTAATGCAGTTAGGGGTTACGGGGTGGTATATGTTCTCAAGAGTGATATGTAAATTTTCATAACACACATTAATTAACCTAAAAAATCGAGGGGTGATCACTACATTCCTTTGAATGTATTTTAGCTGGAAATAGGTGTTTACCTGCGAAACCACGAATTTATGACATACACACTTTCAAATTTTAGTGTTAGGGGTTGTGAAGTGTAGCTGGGAGTGATATATGTTCTTAAAAATGTTTTTCAGATTTAAAATTGACGAAATTATAAAACTTAGATGGTAACAGTTGAATAACGGTGAAGTAAAAACAATTTTGTTACAGATAACTAATGTTTTTCCAACAATGGTGTTGATCATGGGTCTGCTGACTATGCGATCCACTGAGTATGCGATCTACTGACTGTGCGATCTATTGAATATCCGATCTGCTGACTATGCGATCTGCTGGCAATGAGATCGGCCGTCAATGCGATCTAGTGACATTCAGAAGGTTTGGTTTGGGTTGAAATTTTTGAACCTTTTGAATGTCAGTAGATTGCATAGACAGCCGATTGTACTGCCAACAGATCGCATAGTCAACAGATCGGATAGTCAGTAGATTGTATAGTTAGCGGATCACATAGTCAATAGAGCGTATAGTTGTCAGATTGCATGATCAAAAGCACGAATGCGAATTGTCAAGAAAAAAATCTCAACCCAAACCAAACTATTTGAATGTTGTCAAGAAAAAAATCCATCCCAAACCAAATCATTCGAATGCTATTTGTCTAGAGAAAAATTCCAACCCAAGTAAACCCTTTGAATGCCAGTAGATCGCATAGACAGACGATTTACGTCAATTCTTTTGAATCCAATGGTTGTAAATGACCATTTTGTTGACAATTTTTCAATATACGAGGTTTGATCAAAAAGTAACCGTTATTTTCAAATTTCGTGAGTTATGTAAGTTCGATTTTCGATTTTTTTTCTGTTATGTTGGCACACATGTCTGTTTTTGACAGATAAAAAGGTTAGTCGTGTTGTGTTGTTCTCTTCGATTTTTTACTATTCGAAAAAATGGACCAAA
>JAUIMX010000569.1:0-11583 GCA_033557805.1 Phaenonotum sp. SLE1380
ATTTAACCATCTTTCTATCTCTTCAAATAACAAAGTTAGCTATTGGAAAAATAGCTCTGGGACACCCGGTATACACTTGTACCGTGAAATGTCGAGAATATTCATTTTCTTGTTACGCAAACCCAAAAGAATAAACGAATTGGCCATATTATTATCACTTAACTTTTATTTCTAGGGAATTACCCGTTCTGCAGGTAATCGAGAATAAGTGATTGATATCAAAACATGATTGTTCCTGAACAAAGAATTCCACTAGATAGATTTCTGCGTTTTTCTACCTGGAAAGTGATTTTTTTGATGTAATATCAAAAAGTAATACAGTGGATCACGCTTAATGTGATCGCGGTTAATGTTATCACCCGCTTATTGTTATCAATTTTGCCAGTTACCGGCCGCTTCTATACTGACCAACGTAAATTTTTCTGGTTATTATAATCAAACTGCGGTTAATGTTATCATTATTGCCAGACTTCTTCTTAAAATTGTCAGTGTGCGTAAGTCCGTTACTAGTAAATACATATGTTCTCTGCGGGGAAAAATCAATTTTTTGCCTTTTTCAGGACAACAAGATGCAATAAATTTTAAATTTTAGTCCAGTATGATTATTAGAAACAAATATGTTTCTATTCGAAAAACAATTCTTTGTTTCTTTCAAAGTACATCTACTGTGAGGAAGCTGAGCACAATAAACAGATGAAAAAAAAAAGATTTGGTTAGTTTTATGTGAAGTTTGTAGAAGACGGACACGTAAAATCTTTCCAAAATGAAATATTTGAGTTATTGTAAAAAATAGCGATTTTGGCGAAATTCGATAAATTACCGAAAATAGGTCAAAAGAATGCAACAGCAGAGTTAAAAATATCCCATCCATTGTTGTTTTTTATTTAATTTGCAGTATATTAGATAACTAAACAAATTTTCTAATAAATATTTTAATGAAATAAAATTTATGTGCCATTATTTCCACACTGTGTAATAACAAGTGATCATTAATTAATGATCGTTCAATTCTAGAAATTTTATTGTCCATAAGTTAGCCAAAACCTCTCCAGGTATCTAGCGCGGTCGCGGCTCTAAATGACTAAGGAATAACCAACAAGGATTTCAACAGTATCAACGAAAAAAGTAGGATCAATTTGAAGATAACCCACAATCACTTATTGTTGATCACCTTGTATGTATAATCTAACTTCTCATTTTTTTTTCATTTTTGGATAATGTAAGTAGGTAATGTTAAGTCCCAATGCGATTACATTAAGCGGGATCCACTGTACTTCCTCATCCCATTCCATAATGAAAATACGTTTAAGCTATTTTTACATTAAAAGGTGTATAACTACCCTAAGATATAGAATCGATAACGCTTATTTGAACAGTACGGGAAGCTTATTGGTGTAGGTTATCAGTAGCAACAAGATCATGAATACGTTAGCATAAATATTTACATTAGACCATAATATCGCGGGAGAGATCAGAGGAAATGAAGTGTTTATCTTTAAATTATCGAATTGGTAGAATTACGTAAAAGATTTTATCGCAAATAGCGCATTATATAACCCATTAAATAATACCACCATCAAAGTATATGGGTATATACATGTGCTAATGTAGTCGTTTAACTATGATCGGTTATCACTAGAGTTCATCAATAGAAAGATTTGTTAGCGTGCTTCCATTGTAAAATGTTTAATGAACCATGTCCTACTAGATTGGTTTGATTAAAGCCTGGTATCGGTTCAGTTTCCTCTGCAGTAAATATAATATATAACGTGAACCCGATTCAAAATGAGATGTAATGTATACCTATATAAACTAATCGATAATGTTGATGTTTCCGGAGCGGAAAAAGATTGACATTGCTTCTTAAATGCATGCAGTTACGTTTCCTATTCATCTCAGTTGACGCCTGTACGGTTCGTTGTAAATATACGTTGCAGAAATGTTGAGAGATATATATATCCGAAAATATTTATGGTGGGTGAATAATAACCCTAAATCGAATACTGAACATTTGAATGCGGGATATTCTGTATGATTCGCTATTTGTAAGCTTCCTACAATCGGTATATTTTATGATCATTTTCCGAAATTTGTCTGGAGTTGGATTTCGATGACAAGTTTTTTTGCTGAAATCACACAAAATTTTTAATAACGTATATGAATTCCGGAATAGGATAATTGAAAATTAACCAAAAAAACAACCACCTACTTCAAAATTGGTCATTAAGTTACCGGTTTCGAGTTTTTAGCCTATCCTCAGGTTCCTACAATTCATTCATATTCATTTTGATGACTTTGTTGCTTGTAATAGGCGAAACCTTTTTTATACTTCTGCTCACAGCAAAGCGTTCAATGTTGATATCATCTCCAAGCATAATTTGGAAAGATCCTACTATTAATTGAAGAAATTTTGAAAAATTATTAACAAATTTTTGTACATTATAAATATTAATATTACCTGTTGCCAAAAAACGTAGACTCACTAAAATTTGTAGTAAGGTCGGAATTAATGAATTTTTTTGAGTAGCCGGTTCCAAACCTTCATTGAATCTCTTCAAAAGCGCAACCACTGATCCCTTGGACAAACGAAAACGCTTTTGAAAGTCCATTTCATCTTAAATGTCCATCGGATTACTTCTATCGCGAAATACTCTCTCCCTTCTCAAAAAGTAGAGTACTTCTTCATCGGAAGAAAGTGAGGAAAAATCCGAAACATTAGCATAAGCCATCTCTCAAAACTGCAAACTAAACACGCGTACTTAAACGAACAATTTTCAACACTTTTCTAGGTTAGATTCGCTTGAATGACAGCTGCAAAGTGCCCATTGTCGTTGGTGAATAGAATTGTAACGATCGCCGACCGTCAGCAATGCTTCATACACACCGACCTAAATATAATTTGATTTCAAACCAAGATTTTTTTTGGCTAAATGTAAACCAACTGAAACTATATCAACTTGATCTATCACTTCAAAGAACGTTCCATATTACATTTGGCTTGTATGTGAGAAATAAATGAAATAAGATTTAGAAAAATTTAGTAATTTCCACGTTATAATTCAACAACAGAGAAATATAATCTGAATTCGCGAAAAAATGTGCGTTGTTCCGTTTCCACAAAAGTAGAAAAAACAAAATAGATTAATCCCATAGAGGGAGAAACAATCAGCTAACATAAATTTTGAAAGTACATAAAACGCTTATTTATTTAACACAGTGAGCGAGTTGGAAGAAAAATCACCAAGGAAATGCGAGTCTGTTGAATTTTATAGCATGTGCGTTGGATAATCGATTCCTTGGATGCGTTGGTAATTTAGAACGAAAGAAAAATATAGAATCATTTGCACTTGATAAAGCGGCATCGCTTATGGGAAAATCAATCTTCCCTTGTAACTTTTTTACGGGCGGACATTTCTAAGCAATAAGATGGATAAGGAAGAAAGCGACAGGCAATGTGAGAAAAAAAAAACAATTTGAATTAAGTTCCGAAAGAAAACACTTTTCCGCCAAATGTTAAGTGTGCGTTGAACTTGAAAGTTTTCGAATCCCCAACTTTGGGCTCATTCATTACTTTCTAATCCTGTCAAAAATTACTGAAACTTCAACTTTATATTTTCTCTCAACTGTAACTCATAATAAATTAGATAACAAAAGGTATGTGGCTCGCGATCTTAGTGCTCTTGACGAGAAATAGAGGTAATGATAAAGTGCGGTGCATAAAAAATATGAAGTCCTAATTATACTGTGTTTGACGTTTTCTGTTAACATGCCATAGAATGTTCTAAATCAGAAAGCAAAATATCATCAATATGAATATTGAATTATATAAAACGGAAATTGGAAATGGAGAAGTTTACTAGAGTGAAATGATGGATCAAATGCAGGTTTTTATCCATATTAAATTTACCTATGTCTAGATTGTCTAAACTGAATTAGAAAAATTTGTTCAACTTGTTAATGAATAATTTCGAGCTAGATTAATCATGAATGCAATCGGTTATAATTACTGCGTGATAATACAAAATAAAGTAGGTAGAAAATTTTGTACTATTTTTTTTCAAAATTCTCAAATAAGTTTTAGAAGGATTCGACTGTTTTTCAATACATGAGTTATGTGTTTTATAAAGGCCCTTGTATACGAAAAGGATCTATCGACCGTTGTCATGGTGAAGCCACCTTCATAACAATTTTGGTGTGTTTGGACCAGTGCAAACTTTAATCGGCCGATAGTTCATGATTATTATGAAGCGGTATGCAAGCAAACACTTTACAACAGTGTTTTTCAAAATTTTTGAATTCACGACCCCTTTCCAGGCTACAAACATTTGGCGGCAACCCTTGTTTGACCCATGGGTCATAGAAATACAAAATTAGTGATATTATAATTAGTAGACTACATTCAAGACAGACATTTTTTAGGTATACCTATAATCATTATTGAGACGTGAGAGCTTGGAAAGTAAGAGGTAAGTTGGTAAGGCTGCGCGCGCAGGACTTTGATTTGGAAGTCAGCTTACGCATGCCTAACTTTTGCGGCGTTGCCACACCACATTTCAAATATAGCGCCACAATTTGACATTTTTTCAGTAAACAAGTCCATCCTTCTCACTAGAATTGTGTATTACTGTACTAGTGAACCATGCAAAATCTTGACTGTTTTCTTTCTCCGGCGACCCTCCGAGTAAGGCTTCGCGACCCCCATAGGAGTTGCGACCCACAGATTGAGAAACACTGCTTTACAACATTGTGTTACATTGTGCCAACTTGCATTCCACTTCATAACTCACCTAAAGTTTGCAGTTTGCGAGGACTCTTAGGTCGAGCACTCACAGAGTAGCCTGACCGCCGCAGCCATGGCTTCTGCAGCCAGAATTTGTGGAGATCAGTAGTGGTGGCTAGAGATGGAGCTAGACTGACCAGTCTTTGGCATCTCTCCTTTGCGAATGAAGCGTTCTGTATCGAACGTAATATTAGGTTTATTTGCAAGAAAAGACTGGCTGCTCTCAAGTGAGCACAGAAAACGGCAGCCTCGTGTATTTTGCGCATCTCAACAGACACTTATGGAGGGTAGGTGGTCTATATAACATTAGATGTCAAACATGACAGTTCAAAATTTATACTTGTAATTCTTTTTCTAGAGATTCCTTGAGAAGGAAGCAAAATTATTGTTAAAGAAGACTTACTGCCAAGCACAAGACTTCAGTCTTTTATTGGATTGTATAGAATAGATACAATGTAACCACCATTACCAGTAATAAATACTCAATACTCAATATATAGGTATGCATGTTCTTGTCGCTGAAGGGTTACCAGGAATATTTGACTGCCTAGTGAGCGCATCTTTTTCAACGAAACTTGTGGTTGCAGGAGCCATAGCTGCTGCGGCCAAGCAGCCCAGAGAGCGACTGGTCTTACATCCTACGCATTGATATTGGCTTTGTCAAATATAAAAACCGCTAGGTGCTGATTATATCGTACCTTTAAAACAGTCGCGCGTGCGCATTGAAAACCAGAGCGAATTTAGCTTCCAGTAAACTGATATAATTTAACTATTTGCCTACGTATTTTTAGTTTGCGGTTCTAAATTTGTTTTGAAAAGAATGGACGTTCTCGAATTTGGATATATTATACACATCCATTTTCAACATTTTTTCCACTATTATTACTAGAACTTTTTGGTAAGAACACTCAATATAAAGCATTGATAGGAAGAAGCCGAGCTACTGAACTGAAATTTCGTATCTGATAATTTTTTTGCTGTTCCTAAAAAACAAATATGACATTTCAGAGTAATTGTTGGGAAAAGAAGGGCACTTCACTTGAAAAATTGAACTCTCGCTTCAGGTGAAGTACTGCTTCCGGTTATTCGAATTTACCCAAAACGTGATATGAATTTTTTTCCGCTGAAACTCCTACAAATCAAATTTCATTGGTCAAGCCTTAAGCGTTTTTGAGACATCGTGTTTACACACAGACACACAATGAGATATGTTGGAAATGGTCAAAATAGATTCAGGGGCATTCAAAACGTAAAGATTCATCAAAATTTAGAGATTGAATTTTCGCATGATCACTAACACTTTAGGCATTCATTCGAGATAGTGATGATACCTTTTGGTTCACATTTCTAGCTTTGTCAACGTTTTGAGAGAAGATTTTTAACGTTGTTAAAAGCACAGCTGCCGGCTAAGTCACCTGTAAAGCGCCCTGAAGCTAAATCAAAGAAATGAAATCAATATTTTTTCAAAATTCAATGTCCTTGGGAGTTTTTTTTATACTTACACCTGCCCTTCTGTGAAGTAAATAAAGTACACTGAGATACTGTGATTTTGAATATGCTAATCACTTTATGGACGTTGTGAATAAAACACTACCATTCCAATCTTCCACGTGAATTCATTTTTTGTACTTTTTTTTATCTAGCCACCGTCGCGTCGCGTCGATAAGTGTTGAAACGTTTTATAAGTAATTACGCAAGTGAATGATTGGACCCAAATTGAAATAGGCATATTCGAGTGAAGATATACAACCCTTTGTTCAGAATATTTGTAAGAAAAAAAATGTGTCCAATATTTCATTGAAGTCACTTCATCACCTCTGTGGGTTGTTCCATCTACTAAGCGATTATTCAAAATGAACAGTTTTAGATTAGTTTTACAGGATAGATATCTATAAGTAATCCGTGGAAGTTTCTTTCATTACAGAGAGTTGAAATGCAAACTAATGACATTTGAAAACGCGTCGTCCTTACATATCACGGGGTAGAAATTGGTTCGAACACGCCATTTACTTGTATCGGTGTTTGTTCGCTGTCACATATCGCTCACTTTCAACTGGCATTCGTACACACCGCCCTCAGTTTATCTCAAAAGTACCCAATCGAAAGAATCTAATGACAATGATAAATATGCTCTTGCAGCCCTTTTTTCAAATTTCAATCTCATTTTACGCGATCGTAAAGGAACCCTTCGAGTTATACGATGCACATCAACTTTCTAAATTAACGAAAAATACTGATAACGCAACCTGGAAAGTTCCGAAGTATACAGGCGAAAACGAAGGTTTTCCTACCATAAAAGCAAATTTTAATTAACATCAGTCTTTCGAGTCCGTGTTTAAATAATTTTCTCATTAGTAAAGTTTTCAATTCATTAAAGATCTTATTATGTAGTTTCATGGAAATATTCAAATTTACTTCTTATACCGAAGACTTGAAACTTGAACTAATTGCTGCAAGCTGTGATGATGGAGCAAACTTTTTTAATCCCATCGAATTAGTGTTACTGAGGATCAAAGAAGCTCGAAATAATTATCCTGTTAAATTTGCGGGATACAATAAATGTGCGGATTTGCTTTGTTTGGAAAGCAGAGCGCTCTCACAGGAGGAACCATAATTTAATGGGAGAACGTAAAACTTACATCCATTATTATGTTCTCAGCCAAATGAACAGGAACGTCATATCTTTATAGTTTATGGGATCCAATATGCGCCCAGAAGTAGATGAAATATTTTCGGCGATCTAGTGGAATTTTAAGTTCATCTGCTCAACGAAGCTGCGCTTTATTCTATCGAACTCGTAGGTTAAATTGCGAGTCATCAAACATTCTACGTACTAGGTATCTTTTTTCAAATTTTGATCGTCTTGAGAGTGAATTTATGTCTCAATTTATCGATCTGAATTAAGCAAGTTTCATCTAGTTAGGCAAATGTTTTTAAATAATCCACCAGGAACTGGTACATTATGTTCTAAATTCATGGATTTTGCAGCTAAGTATTTCAAGATAAGTTACTATGTTGAAAGAATTTACACGTATCCTTGGTTTTTGAGATATAGCTATTTCTTGTTTTACGATGAAAAACTATTTTCGCTCATAACTTCGTTATTAATTATGATAGAAAAAAATTGTTCAGGTAATATTTGCAGAAGACTTGATAGTGAATAATAATGTTGTTGAAAGAATTTACACGTATCCTTGGTTTTTGAGATATAGCTATTTCTTGTTTTACGATGAAAAACTATTTTCGCTCATAACTTCGTTAATAATTATGACAGAAAAAAATTGTTCAAGTAATATTTGCAGAAGACTTGATAGTGAATAATAATGTTGAGATTGAGTGAATTTTTAAATAGAACTCGTATTTTTCAGCAGTTTAATTGATAAGCTCTCACGTTTTGCTTCTCAACGATATAAAAATTGTCACACTAATTTCAATTAATGCAATAGTTATAAGAATTTTATTGGAAACATATGAATAAAAATGTTTTTGACAATCGAGTTATTTATGATTTTTGAAATGAAATTTTATAATCCTGAAGAAATAAGAAAATGTTCATAAATAGAAAATTCTTTTATGAACTATTTTTTCAATACATTTATGCATACTTTTCGATTAAAAAAAAATAATAATTTGTAGAACTATTCATCAGCTTGCGAAAATTCCTGTAATTACACTCGATAATTGATCAGATAGTTCTGACTATTGAATTTTATGTTCAAAATCATGGACAACTTGATTTTCAAAAAGTTTTTAATAATTTTTTTAATGGTATCTCTGCTAGAAATACGTTTTCACCTGCAACACCGATAAATTTGAGACATACTGTACATGGTGATATACAAAAACTTTTATGCCTAATTATCCACAAAATTTTATCAAATGCATGAATAAATATAACAGACTAACTTTTTCTAGCCAAACAGATAATTTGATTTTTGTGCTGAAATATACCGATTACGCAAAAATCAGTACTTCTATGAGTATAACGCTCTTATTTGGATCACACATTGGACCTTAGATATTGCATTCAAATATGGGGAAAATCTGCTCGTACAAAAAACTATAAAAAGAAGTATAGGAACAAATCAATTCAACTGATTTGTTTCAAATTGGAATTTTAAAGTCCCTTTAAAGCATTCTTGGACCTGCGTACTTGTTTGTTTTCTTAAGCTCGTAATAGTTCCGTGCTATTGACGATATATACCTTGTTGCGTTTGTACTGGCATAAAATTTAGCAGCAATTTTTCCAAGAGAATTTAATATAAACTTGTTGAGTCGTTGTGACCAATAGGAAAATACCAGATGCATATCAAATGTCGATACCATTAAGTAAACTAAGATTTAATTTCTGATTCAAATTTTCGATTTTCTAATTAAATTCTTTAGACGCTAATGTGCCATGATGTGACATATTGAGCAAACTCATCGATTTTACATTAATCATGGATGCATCACTAATAGGAGTTTGAAGGCCTTTGATTATTTATATTCTAGAAGAGGCCAGCAAATGTCAGGTTTTCTTCGATCTAGGAATTCGCAACTTGTGAAGTTATTTCAAATTCATTATTTATCTTTGCTTTAATCTAAACGTGATTTATTTATTCAATATGTTGACTTTTGGACCCGTCAGACCAAGTGATTTTTTGAAAATTCAAATTCTTAGATCGTGGAACATGAAGTAGCTAATTTCTAACTCAATGGTTACACAAAGAATCGATTAAGTTTATGGAAATTTTAGGAAGATTTATTTTTCTGCGATCGATACACAATAGTATAGTTTAGTGCGCCACGTTTTTATGTGGTTGGCTTGATATAATATCATTACTGTCAGTTCTGAAAATTTAAGTATCACGTTTATATTTCCATGACTCTAGCAATGAGGAATATAATTTTTCCCATGACACGTGTACATTTTCTCTTACAATCGAAATACATTGTGTCTCACGTAAACCGTTCATTAAAAGTTCCCAAGGTTCCCATCATTATTTTGAAATGATATTTTGCTACCAGGGGTTTTATCATCTAATCTTTCAAAATAAAATATTTTCAATTTTTAGTCACTTCCGGTTAAACCGGAAATGACTGTCAACTTTGTTATTTTGAATAGAACACCTATATATTTTCACATATTTTGATTCTGCAGATTCTGCACTGAAAAATAATGTAACTTTATTAAAACATGTATGTCTTTATACCTAACGGTTTTCGAGATATTGGATAATATTCATATGTTTTGTCAATTGCAGACCTATGTTTAAAAAATCGTATCTTCTGTATTAATTATGTAAAACTCTCATATTCCCAGTGAAGTTTTCACAACGTGAGACAACTGATTTTTTTGAAAGATAAGCACAATATGAAAACAACATTCAAATAAAAAAACCACAAAATGTTTGAAGTTGTATTACGAAGAAGTGAATTTCAACTTACTTTTTACCTTTTTGGAGGTGAAATTGAGGGTAACTTTACTATTTTATATTAAAGGTCCTGCTTTTTATTGCAGATAATGATCCTAAAAATTGAAGTGTTATTTGCAACATTTTTTCGAAATGTGTATTTGAATCCATCTTAAGTTAAAAAAATCAGTGTTTATTCATGGTCCGCCAAAGCTCCTGGAGCGGTTCTATTGCACAGAATACTATACCATTATCTGATCCTCTGATAATCACTGACTCTACTTATAGTGTCACAAATTTTGAATATTTGCAAATTCATAAAAATTATGATTTGATATGATACTTCATTTCTTCACAACGAGGTTGTCTTTGTCAATACAATGGCCAATATTGGAGATTTTTAGGAGACTGGAATATGCTACAGATACAATAAATGTGAATCGAATTTCTATTAGAAACTATGTGAATATAATCTTCTAAGAATTGAGATTTCAAGAACAGAAATGTCTTGAACAAATTACCCACGATATCTCATATTAATAAGTATCTCAACTTTTTTTCAAGAATTCTCCGTAGCAATTTACATATGTTACAAGAAAGAGATTTTGCAGAAAGTTTATATCAAATGGTAGAATGTTAATATATTAATTAATCTCCGCGAATTCATTACCGTAAGTATCTTTTTAATAGAACATGTATGTAATAAATATTTGCATACATTTTTTTGAAACCAAACCAAACACAATGACCGAAAACCTGAAATCTATATCACGTTCCGTTTGGGTGTATTTACTTTAGTATAACAATATAAGTATCATCGCAGGAAAAAATACGGTCGATTATTTATTGTAATATCATACATAAATTTCAAGTTTTAAGCAATTGAAATCCTTCGCAGTTTATTAATTTTGTGGTGAAGTAATTCAACAATGGACGTATTTAGCGGTAAAAATGATGGAAGCGATTCGCTAGATAGCTGTCAAGCGAGAAATTCGGCCGTTTGTTCGTTGCAGCAAATCGCTTGAAGTGATGCCATTTGTGGCGCATCTAACGAACTGCCAAACTTACCGCGCTGCAAGCAATTTGGTTCGCTAAATGCGACCAATAATTGCGTATAAGCTGTCCCATATCATCTTTATCTCGGGTATACAGGGTGTCTCACGGAAACCGTTCATTAAAAGTTTTCAAAGTTCCCATAGTCCTTTTAGAATGAAATTTTGTAACTAAGAGTTTTAGCATCTGATCTTTTGAAATAAAATATTTCATTTATTCTGCCACTTCCGGTTGAACCGGAAATTAGTGTCAACTTTGTTATTTCAAATAGAACACTTTATATATTTTTAGATATTTCGATTCTACACTGAAAAATAATGTAATTTTATTCGAACATGTATGTCTTTATACCTC
>JAUIMX010000056.1:0-17629 GCA_033557805.1 Phaenonotum sp. SLE1380
AATGCAACCATATCATGGCAACCAATATTTAAATACTAGAAAGCAGATTTTCGGTGATGTGGAGGAATTTTCAAACCGGTTTTTCTTGGAAACGGTGCGTTATATCGATTGAGTGACTCTCTTTTGAATATATTGACCAGCTCATTAAAAGAGCTCAAGCTGCATTGAAATTTTTGTATTGCAAGAAAACAAATGCCCCTAGGGAGAATAAATGTGCGATAGTGTAAGGCTTTCACATTTCAATTATTGGTGTATAAATTATAAATAATGTTCAGTGCAGTTTAATGCCGGCAGGGTGCCGAACTTTTGTATGCGCAGTATTCGCCGTCGCCAACACATAACTTATAAGTTACACTGTGTTTTGCATACTGTTTTATTTCAAATTATCTAACTAAAACACTGTACCTATTGAACACCCCAACACGAGATTTGGAGGTCTTTTGAGACAATCAAAGTTTGAAACTCGATTTTTCTCGCAGAGGATTTCCGGTTTTCCATATACAGCTGATGAGGTTGTGATTACGTTTGTTGTTTATAGGGCGACCTGGTCGGTTTCTGATTCAGGGTGCTGGTTAGGTTCTCGAATATATTTTGAACAGGATATCATCGAACTTCCACGTCTTAGTTTTGGTATTCTTCCGTGCTTTTTTGGAGATCCTGAGGATTTTAATACCAGGATTTTCGATCACATATTTATATTGTTCAATACTATAAGGTTTCTGAAGAAGAGAAATGAAATTAAATTTACTAAAACTGCCAATTACAGCCTCCAAATAGTTCATAAAAACTTTTACTTTCAGCAACGTGAGGTAATAATTTTGACAATTCACCTGCAACTTCACAAGATAATGCAAAGTGTGAAGATTGGATTGTTGAAAACTGAAAAAAACTTGAAGAAATAAATGCAAATAATTACTCCCAACCAACAACAGAAAAAGATTTTTCGATTTAACGGGATCTCATCAGTGTTGTATGGCTATAAGTTATGATAGAAGACGTGGAAGTCGTAAAGTTGAAAATGGGAGCAAGCTGCTGGAAAATTATACGCGAATCTATAGTTATTCTTGAAATGTTATCTCGAAGGTAATAACTGTTATACTTATCGATATCTATTAAAAAGAAATTTTATGTAAAGTTCCTGGCAACTCTTATCTAGTGTAAGCAAATTTGATCTGACTAAAAAAGCTGTACGATAAAGTGAATTAAGAACCATTAACCTAGTTCCCTTCAAGTAACCTAGCAGGGTTTCTTTTAAGTTCAGCATAATAAATATTTTAAAATCACGCGTTACCAAGTTCTCCCAGTTAACCAAAATGGCCGCTAATTTCGCGCAGGCAGAGTGTAAAAGAAATGGCCTCCGGTTAAATCTCACGAGAAGTAATAAACTAGATGAACTATTAAGACTTTTACAGTGGCTTCCCAGCGTAAATTTCAATACTCGCCAGTCTATTGTGGCGCTATGAAAGTTGAAGCGATTAAGATTTGAATGGTGAATTGTAAAAAAGTCTGGCGGAAATCAATATTTATCCAAGGTGCAGAGTGAGAAAGTCATTTCTTAAATAATTAAAAGAGATTTCAAAAGAGCCGCTTTATTTTATTCATTTGAAGGATTTTTGTTTTACGGTTGGAAAGCCAGGTTGAATGCTTTGTGCCCTGTGCAAACTAAATTTAAAACTCTTCTTTATCACGAAAAAAAGATGGGATGGAAAACCTGCCATTTATTAAAATTTACGTGGTTTCGCAGCCATAAAACCATAAAGTTACTGGCATAGACTTATATGGGGGAGGGATTTTATGTCTAGACTTATTATGCAGTTTTTGTTTATATACTTTTTTTTAGTTGAGAGCTTTTTGATTAACATAACATTCGCATTTACTTATTTGCCTAAATAACAATTTAAATAATTAACTTAAAAATTAGGACCTTGGGGTATGAGGATCATATAGAAATGTCTGCTGACGTTCCAAAAATTATTAGAAAAAAAAGCTGAAATAGGAGGCCATTCAGATATTCAATAATAAACTTCAGCTCTGAAATCACATATCTAGGAGTGACCTTTGATCCAAAATTGACATAGAACTCTCAGCTGAGTAAGCTGGAGGAAAAAGCAGCGCTCGCTACCCAAACCTGCAGAAGGTTGTTGTGTAGGTCTCGGGTTCTTCAACCAAAATTGATTCATTGGTCATATAAGGATATAATTAGAGCCATGCCTCAGTACCTGCACTTGCACTACGGCGGCAATGGAAACTATGCTAGGCCTTCTGTCCCTGCATTTGGGTGATTCTCAAGATTTATCGAAATTGATGTCCTTGCTGATTTCTGTAGAATCGTATCAAAAGATCCAGTTAAGTAAATTTTCCTAAGAAACTACACCACTAAGCATATCAAATTTTGAAATAAATTTATTTTTGTTATTATGAATTTAAAAAATATATACAGATAGTGCCCTAAAAATCATTCCCTCACAGTGTCCCAACCATCAATTATAAATACATTTCAAGACATGATGCGGAAGTTACTCAAAAACTGTTTACCATTTCATTATTTATTAATATACAGAGTGTCCCACTTAAAACTCCGCACGCAGATATCTTAAGAACCGATGAAGATTTTTGTATGCTGTAAAAAGCATGTAATTACTACAGCCAAAATATTTTGTTCGGTGTCTTTTTTAATTTGGGCGTCGCGACGCCGAGAAGAAATCAAACGATTGCAGGAACGTTGAAAGTAATAATACTCGAAAGTAGGCTTAAATATAAGACTGTTTTGCCATGTACGCTAATATGATATTGCAAACCAGTTTTGAGATATACCCATGTTTTATGTTATTAGTTTCGTTCTATCTTTGACCGTAACGCATAAATTCATTATTTTAGTAATAACAATTTTAATGAAAAAATCCTGAAACAGGTCGATTTTTATTTCAAGGAAGGTATTTTTTCATGTTGAATATTGATTTTTAACTTCAACCCTTTGGGCGGGGGTAGCAACCCTTCAAGATTTTTAAATCTGAAGAGAGGTCATGTGGTATATCGTTGGAAAGGACTTTCGACTCCTACTATATTACATTAAAAATTTTCAAAATCGGATGATTTGTTTGGAAGATATGGAGCATTTATTCAAAAATTGGAAAAAAAATTTTTCATTCTGTTCAAATATCCTAACAAATCCTCCGATTTTGAAAATTTTTACATTGCCAAGTTAGAAATTGAAAGAAATTATCAACGATATACCACATGACCCTCTTCAGATTTAGAAATCTTGAAGGGCCTGAAGGGTTGAAATTAAAAATCAATATTTGACATAAAAAGATACCCTCCTTGAAAGAAAAAACAACCTGTCACAGGATTTTGTCATTAAAATTGTTATTACTAAAATAATGAATTTATGCGTTACTTTACAGTCAAAGATAGAACGAAACTAATAACATAAAAAATGCGTATATCTCAAAAATGGTTTGAAGTATCAAATTATTGTATATGACAAAAAAGTCTTGAATTTAAGCGTACTTTCGAGAACCATTAGTTCCAACGTCCCTGCAATCGTTTGGTTTATTCTCGGCGTGGCGACGCCCAAACTAAAAAAAGACACCAACATTATTTTTATTCAGAACAAACGATTTTGGCTGTAGTAATCACATGGTTTAAAAATAATTCAAAAAACTTCATCGGTTCTCAAGGTATCTGCGTGCAGAGTTTTAAGTGGGACACCCTGTATAATAGTACTGGTTTTACATAAACGTGAATATAAAACAAATGGAAAAAAATGAAAAATGAATGTATAAGCAGCGTTATTTGTTTTTGATGTAGGCAATACTGATATTAAAAAAATATCACGGGGTGGGCTGTGAGTGATGACAGTTATTGTCAAAATTATTTTGAAGGTATACTTCTTGAAATTTACATTTTTGTCTGTCATTCCCTCACACCCTGTTAAAGAAAAGTAAATGAATATTTTTGTAACATTAATGCATATTTGCATGTGTTTTTGGGAGTAACAAAATATTGTGTAATTGCATAGAAATGTAAATTTATGATCACTTTTTTTCTTTGCATTAACGTTTTATTTCGTCATTCTCTCATACAAATTTTTGATGAGGGAATGACCGTTGTGTGAGGTAATGATCATGTTCAGTGGAGGTGAGCGCTAGGTAGCGTAGTTTAAATATGCTCTTTAAAATGGCGTTTTCTTACGAAAATTTTCTACATTTGTAGAAGGTAGCGAAAGCATTCAGTCACATCGCTCAGTAGCGCTACGGAGCGATCACGTACACTAACAGGACCATTCACATATTTCAATGAAATGCAAAATGATTATGCTTACGATAAAAAGCAAAGGGAAAAATGAAAAGTGATGTTAAAACTATAGAAAGACTTGAATACTACCGGAAAAATGAAAAGGGCCAAGTAAAGCTTGTAAGTAATATGAGTTCAAGAGAAAAAGGACAAAAAAGGAAACAATTTGAATTTAGAACACTATCATATCTGATGGACTGCATTAGAAAATGTAAACATTTTTATCTTGGATATCACAAAGTTTCCAAGACTTCTAATATGACCACATCTCAAGTGTAAACTGTGAATATTCTATCAACAAAAAGTAGCTATAAATTTTTTTGGACTAGCTTATTTCCTTGGCGTATGTACTGGTTTTATTTTTCACGAGAGAATTTTCTATGTAAACATTGCAATATTATCCCTTTTATTGGGTAATTTGTTTTTTCAATGCCTTTATTGCATTCAGAATTTTGAGAATTTGATTTTATTTAAAATATTTGAGAAGAAGTATCTTACGTAAGATTTATCGCAAACCCCTCCTCCCCCATCATAAGAAATCGTAAGATTTCTGAATACCCCTCTCCCCCCTAAAACCCCCACGTAATTTATAGAAGCTCCCAAAGATATTGTTCTTTAATTTCTATAAGAAAATTATTCCCCCACTAAGCAGTCATTCCCTCACTCTTGAATTTTAGTTTTAAGCCGCTTAATCTCAAAAATGATGGGGACTACTATAATATTTCAAATAATTAACCCATACACTATCATATTCACAAAAAATTTTATAATGTTAATGAAAAAAATTTCATAACATTAGTAAACTCATTTTTGCACACTTTTCGAGAATCAGCCAGTCTTATCAAATGCGCTACTGTTGAATAGAACTGAAAGTTTTGAGTCAGGAAACCTGACGGGTCATTTGATAATATAAGAGGGTGTTCTTATTAAGCTGATGCCTTGGAGCATTACTGATATAATGCTGGAAGTATAAATTTGATACTAATATAATAATACCAAATCGTCAGGAATGGAAGCAGGGAGGACAAACATTCGAACGGGGTTCAATTCGATGGTACACAGACGAATCAAAACAAGAAATGTGGTCGGGAGTAGGCATTTAGGGTCCTCGATGCTGCTTCTTAGTTTTCATAGGCACGAATGCCACTATATCCCAGGCAGAGATATACATTGTAAATCTCTGAGCCTTGAAGAACTTGTAAAAAAACCTGAAAGTGCAATCATAAGTATACTAACAGATAGTCGAGCTGCATTATAGGCTATTGCAGCCAAGACGTGTCGATCCAGGTTTGTTTGGCAGTGTCAGAAAAGTCTAGATCAAGTAGCCTTTGATAACCACGTCTCTCTTTGGTGGTGGCCAGGACATGAAGACCACTATGGCGATGAAGTATCTGACAGACTGGCAAACATGGCTGCAAGGGAACCGATGATCGGTCCCGACCCTTTTTGAGGTCTGCAAAAAAGTCACATCAAGATATACCTTAAGAAATGGGGAGGACCAATTTAAGGCTTCCTGTTGGTAAAAATAAACTAGGACAATAGCCAGCAAAGAAGTTCATCTACACTCCGTCGTTGAGGGCTAGTAGAGCCTTGTCCCTGATGAAGAGGGTGCTCAATATCGTCATAAGATAAGGCAGGAGATTAAACGTGTCGGTTTTTGAAAACGGCGATGGAAACTGTAGAATACATTTTGTGTGAATGCTGGATCTTCGAGACCCTAAAAGAACATAGCTTGAAAAAAGTAACCTTAATGCCCACAGAAACAAGGTATTTAAATAATAGGAAAATTGTAGGGTTCATAGATGACCTATAAACTCTCAAATAATTGGGTAAGGGTTCAAATTACAATACATCTGCAAAGGTCGCAGTGACAAAGCCTGCATAGCCTACATCCCACACCAGCGCATGTTTTGCTATTTCTTTCACTCATTGATTCAGTTAATGTGGGGTTTACAACTATTGAACTCAGGGTTCAATTATCATTTTTCTTCATTGTTGAAGAGTGTTTATTTTTGAATGACAAGTAGCTTTATATGAATTTATCAGTGTTACCAATTTTGTCCAAATCCCAGAGTAGGGGAAGGATAGGTAAAGTACCCCCTTCTTTCTAAGAACGAACTAACTAGCGCCATCTGTCAACCGGATATGGAAATAATTCATTGGTTGACGTCATATTGCCACCCAAAAAGCCGACTGGATCAGTAATAGTCTACGAATTTTATTGTGAAAAATTTGATTTTCGTGGTCTTTGATCTAATGTGGGTGGTTTAAACATAGTAAGAAATTATTGTCATCAATTTCATAGAAAAACGATGCACGATTTATCGGTGTAGTGTATGAATTGAGCAATTCATTCCATTGCAAAACAGGTTAAAATAACCCCATTTGTCATTTATATTGTTTTTTTTTTTCACCGAATGCCAATTTGGGTAAAATGGTCTACCAATAGATGAGGTAATCTTTTAGGAATAAGTTTAGATTAACTTTGTGCAATTAATATAAAAGGCTGTTTATAAGCAGACAAATGCTCTTTGTAATGAGTAGAAATTTATATCTAAGTAAATAAATAAAAGACTGTGAATTGATGATTTTTGTATGTAAAATGAGAATAATTTTTAGTTTGAAAACAATATTGATCAATTACGAGACTGTTGCTTACGTTTGATATGCAAAATTTGAATAAATCTATATTTGATGATCAAAATATTGATGTTTTATTTGAATTAGGATTTGTATAGGCCACTTTACTCGACCAGGGGCCATTTCGGCCTAAACCATAAAATAAGCTAAAATTATCAGAACATTGGTTTTAAGAAAATGTAATATCAAAACTTCATTAGTTAGAACAAAATAATGAAAGTAACTTCAAAAAGCTTGACTCTTATTTGTTTGGTATGTGTTTAAAGCTTGGGGTGTTAACTTTACCTCGCCTTCCCCTATTGCAACAACTCAAACGTCATAACGAATCCGTTACTTGCTAAGCCATACTGGCATGAATAACAAATTCATTTAGTTACAAAACATATTAAATAATAATGAATAACAGTGAAGCCCCAGGAGAAAAAATACTCTAAAATGATTTAAAAGTGTTGAATATACGTCCCTATTGAAGTGAGCACTCTCATACGTAAAAGCTAAAAAGATTAAAGCAAATCTCTCTTTTTATTTGAACACGAACGGGCTTTTTAAAAAGAAGCTCCAAAAATAAGAAAAGAGTAACGAGAAACCTCAGGGCGATTTTTTAATTACGAAACATTCTCGTTGGAATGTCGACGTTTACGTAACTCATTTGTGAAGGCTTGAGGTGAATTATTTTTATTTCGTGCAAAAGTGTATGCAAGAAATTAATTAAATAATCTCGACGCTTTTGCCAGAAGTTAGTCTCGCACTCCACCTCTAGAAACCGGAAGAGTTTCGCGACTTGGCTTACCGCTTCGCTGACTTTCTTCCAGTAATTTATTCTAATGGCTTATTATATTAGCTCATTATAATTGGGAGAGCATTAGACGGTCCTTTATGGGTATAATTCTTACGGAGAAAACTGCAGAATTACATTTGTTAGACTTTAGGAAGTGCACTAATCTGCTTTTTTTCACTATTCGTTAATTGTTAAGCTCTTCATTTTCCATAAGCAAATGGGCAAAATGAACTAAAAACTACTCTTAAAAAACGTGACCTGAATAAAAATTAAAAACATTGAGCTTTCTGAGCAAGACTTCAACGATGGTTTTCATTTATTTCAAAATTTGAAGTGCACTTTTGGTGGATGCTGGCGGTCAAAACTGGAGTGAACCTAGCAACCATGATGTGCTAGTAACCTCCACACAAGTTCATATGTATTCATATAGAGCAAAATAGACAATATTCAAACTTATCAGCATTGACCGCGTTCAGCAGACTCAACAGTTGCGGAGCGGTTCCTTAACTGTTGTAACTCCGCTCAGTCCAACGATCAGCTGATCCGGCCCAAGAATAAGAGAACAACAAAACCAAAATTGATGAATATGCATTAAATTAGTAATATTCTGAACATTTTCCATGTACAATTCATTTAGAAAAGTCAATCTACGAGTACTCTCATATCAAGTCGAAGACGTATTATAAGCAAATCTCCAAAATGCTAATTTGAATTCGAAGTTTATAGGTTGGGCGCTAGAACGTCAAATTTGAATTCTTGTAATTTGATTGGCTGGAGACTGACAGACCGCTACAAGGTAGCGGACCGTTCAACAGAAAATCTCAACTGTTCCGCAACTGTTGTATCTGGTGAACGCGACCATTGCATTTGACGCGTCTTCTTAGAGTTTATATTTTATTCCCAACTAGATAAGAATAAAAATACAAAACAAAGAGCACCATTTCAAGGAAAATAACCCCACAATCAAATAACACAGTAGTACTCAACATTTAGGTCATTTCATTGTGAATTGAATTTGATAATTCAAATTTACTAAACCATCACACTGATTTTGTTTTAATAAACAGAAT
Source organism: Phaenonotum sp. SLE1380 (assembly GCA_033557805.1). NCBI lineage: Eukaryota > Metazoa > Arthropoda > Insecta > Coleoptera > Hydrophilidae > Phaenonotum > Phaenonotum sp. SLE1380. The sequence goes on from JAUIMX010000056.1 coordinate 8,785, forward strand.
GAGAGTGGTGGTTTAGTAAATTTAGGAAAGGGAATGTTGATGTATCATATTGTAACGCACCAACCTGACAAGAAGATAGGTGGCTGGAAAAGATGTCGTTGGCAATTGGAGGCGATATAAGAGTTTTAAATACAGTTGTTATAGAGTGCCATTACTTTTTCTAAAAGTTATAAAGAATAGTTTTCACCCGCAAACCCTCACGTGTTACGTTACACTGGTGCCGATTGTGGGGTCAAGTTTTAAATGAAAATGAGGAATAGAAGGACATATTGACATTTTGGTATTAGTGAGAGAACATTCATCGACGGAAAGTTTGAACAAGCAATCTGCCAATTAAAATAAATATGGAGTGGTCTCACTCAACTCTCTCGTATGTAGATACACTGAAAAAATTTTTTGGTAATTTTACCACTATTAATAGTAGCAATTTTTTTGCCAACTATCTATAGTGGGAATTTTACTATGCCATGTAAAGTTGAAATTTGCATTAGCATAGGTAAAATTACCACTATCAAAAGTTGGAAAAAAATGAATTTTTGCATGATCACTATACTTTCTCTTTATGTATACATACGAGAAAGTAAAAAATTGAATTATATATACATATAAAATAAGGGAAAACAAAGTTGGCAGTCATATCTTGTATAACCGGAAGTGATTTGATTTCAGATCAGATGCGAAAACCCCCAATACTAAAATATTTGGTCAAAAAAATAGCAACAAGCTTGAAATCTTCCAACTAACAAGTTGATTGAAACTCCATGTATACTTCTCTTGATGCTAAGCGGATTGAAAAAATGTTCTCTTTCTTTACAGCCAGCGTACTGAACCCAGTACAGAGTGAGCCAAAATGATTGACCGACGCCGATCTTCAAATTTCTCGTCAAGGGATAACATTTTTATAGTTGGCATTACTGTTGGTCAAATTTCACCCATAGGCGTCCCAAAATAGTTGTCATTCTGAATAGGTTAGGTCCAAATACAAGATGAAATTTAATTGATTAATTAGGGTTCTTTTGGACTCAAAAATTCAACTGGATGGTTATCAATCGATTATCCGTTTCGTTTGTTGCTGAATGAGAAGATATTTATGAAATATACTTGTGTTTCAAGGAAAATAACAAACTTACAAATGTTAGGACCGCCATTGACGTTTAGTTACAAACCCTGATTCTATCTTGATAGAGCAAAATCCCTAACTTTTTCAAGCGGGAAATTCAAACGTCGGTCAATCATTTTGGCTCACTCTGTAAACTAATAATTAATTTGCATTGGTTTAATTTACTTTGAAACTATGTAATTTCTGGTAGGGAGAGCCGATGGTTAGCACAAGCACTGCTTTATCATTATCATTGTCATTTTGGTTCACTCTGTAGAAATAGTTCAACGAAAATTATGGCGACAAATGACAATAAAGTGATCAAACATTCCAGCGGTTATGGAATTGATTTTTCTATGTATCCAAATTTGTTATTTGCATTGAAGTTTGGATTATGAGTTCATTATTGATTGCCAACAACTGCGCTGTTTACAATTCATAAAGGATGATTGAAAATGGATGAAAAAGGTTGATTATCACTTGTTTACCAGAATCGACTATTTATCGGCGTTGAAAAGTTTACTGCGAGCATATTTCATAATAATATTAAATTCTACACATCAAACTGCAACACCCTACTATACTTTAATACAAGTACAGAAATATTGTCGAAAATGACTTTCCAGCATCTCAAACACTATACAGGGTGTTAATAAAGTGAGAGGCCAAACTTTAACAGTAGATTCCTTGGTACAAAATATCAGGAAAAGTTGATATACACATGTGTCCGAAAATGCTTTGTTTAGGAGCTACACCCTTCCAAAGATGGCGTTCTGGAAGTGGTTTTTGTTACCTATCTTTAGAACCCTTTGAGATAATTACATGATATTTGGTACATCAACTGCTAGTTATGAGATACATCAACTGATATGAAGCTTAAGAAAAACTTTTATTATGAGCGTGCGGGGTGGGGGGTAGACCCAATCATTCATCCCCAATTTTCCACCCTTCAATGTTTCTGTGATTTTTTGTCCAGAATATAATTCCTCCATATTTGCACATTAAAAAAAGATACTCTTAGGGGAAGTCGTAAAATTGATAGTTTGGGAGTAAAGAAGTTATAACTAAATTACTACGCTACCCATTTGAAACTTTTATCCTTCATTCAATTTCATAATTACCTAAAAGAAGGAAATAAGCAGTATTAATAGGTTCTTTGGTTCAAAATTTTAGGTAATGTATCTTATTATTAGCAGTTTATGTACCAAATATCATGTAATTATCTCCAACGGTTCCTAAGATAGGCAATAAGAACCACTTTCAGAGCGCCATGTTTGAAAATGTGTAGCTCCTTAACCAAGCATTTGAGGATACATGTGTCTAGAAACTTTTCCTGATATTTTGAACCAAGTAATCTACTGTTGAAGTTTGTCCCCTCATTTTATTAACACCCTGTGTAAATTTTCATGGTGAAATGAATTTATGTTACATATATTCAAATTTTCTGGTGAAAAAGTAAACAGTTGAACAAAGATTTCATCGCCCATATGAAAAAATATTCCGAACTGAAAACTTGACATACAAATATTCAAAAATCACATTTGAACTCATATAAAACGATTTTTCTAATGAATATTTAGCACGATGTATTCATATTTATTTGCAAGGCTGAAAACTCTACATTCATGTTAACACAAAAATTTTTAATAAAGCCCTACTTGAATCGCATGCAAAATTCCGCATTTTCAAAAATAATTTTAATACTTGTTTTTCCCAGTGCAGCTCGGTTCTCAACGTCAGCGGGCTTTCGTCGGCACAAAAACAAAGTAGAGGCTGTGTTTGTACGGTTCATTAAAATCTTTTGTTTACTGTGAACGGCATTAGGTTTCAAAAACGGTCCGATTTGCCACTGCTGCATACTAAAATAACTGATTATTGACCAAGGGAAGAAGCGCTAATGCGCAGAATGTTTATTTACAGAAGGGTCATGTTCAGAGAGGTAGAGTTTTCACTGCTATTATTGAAAGGTTCCATAAATCGAGCAGTGGAAATGACATTTCCTTGTTATTTATGTCCAGTGGTTTCATTCAGATGTTATTAGTTTTGTGTTGGAATATTGATTCCTTACTTCATGTTTTGTATTGCTTTATTTCTTTTATTGCTTTCCTTGAAATGAGTTCTGTAATGTGGAAATGCCAAGAAAATGTGAAGGTATATACGGTTTGATTTTGTTGTTCGTAAAATATCGTCGTGTTGTGAACACTGTTTTACATGCTTGCAGAATTACCTTCGTTAATATTAATTTTTTATGCACGCAAGAAGTTGACAAACACTAACGTGCGTTTTCATGAGTTTATTTGAAATTGTTATCATTTGAATTTCGTGACGATTTAGACATATGTCTTTTTATGTATTTGTAGGCATTTTTATGTATGTCTTTATATCCATTATACGTATAGTGAAGTCAATCCGTGGACACACTGTATATTTTTATGTAAAAGAATTTTTCTTTCCATATGGAATAAGAGGTTATTGATAGACTGATGAGTTCCAAAAATGACGAAAAGGCCTTCCACCGTTTCCGTGTGGCCATGATAAAAGATGCAATATTAAAACGTCAATCCATCAATATTTTTATGTATATATATTATTTTCAACTCACACCAGCAGAAGTCTGAAGATGACACTTTGAGGTGCCGAAATCAATAAAATGGATAATTTCATTGTTTGCCTTCAAGTTTATCTACACCGAAAAATGATTTTTAAGCTATCCCGATTCAAACACTAATAAAGTCTATAAGAATGGCGCATTCATTCCACTGATTCTGATAGTTCAACCACAAAATATGCTGCTTCTGGAGATATTCTCATATACAGTGAAGAAATTGAGCATGCTTATACAACCAATGAAATGCTTGCTTTTCTTTTTTTCTGACCACAATATTTGTGAATTGGTTAATATATTTGTAGGTACATATTGATTGCAATTGACTCTCCAATTTCTTGTCGGTTGAAGTTGCCCGTGATAAACTTTTCAGCAAAGTCAATTTTTGAGAAAATGCTTCTCATCCCTAGGTTGACCAAAAGGCACTTATATTTTTTTGGGCTAATTTTCTCAAGTTATGAAATATTTCCCATGCAACATGCATTGTGTTTCTGATATGGCCAAGTCGTTGCATCATAAATTTTATTTGCAAATCTTCACAAAGTGTTTGTATATATAGGGCGTTCCAGCAAAACCATCGCAGTGAATTACGTCTAAACGGATGAAATTATTTTGGTTTTTTCAAGTAGAAGTATGTAAAACTATTTCAATTTTAAACAGGCGTTTCATGCGTGTTTTACTGCGATGTGCTTTATGTGGAAATATTCAGGTCAGTATGGATTGCTTCCATATCTGTGGATACATCACCAATTTTTATTGGTTGATAGATCATCTAAACAATTTGAAATATTTTATTCAACTTGTAGATTAGTTGACTATTATTACTGATTAATTTGATGAGATTTATAGATGAATTATCTATTCAAATTCGATCATTTACCTAATTAGTACCTATCACTAGATAATTCACTCAATTTTTGTAAATGTATCAACCACTCTTTTTGATCAATTTTTTAAAAGTGTATAAATGAATAACATCCGCATGTTGGTGGATTTAACGAAATTAAAATAATCTTTTTTTATAGTTGTGTTACTAATTTGTTTATGTATTTGTTCAATCAACAAAATTCCGTAATGATTTTCATACATCCATAAAAACGTAACGACAAAATGTTTTGCTAATCTAAAGAAATAGAAGTGATAATCGCAAAACTTACTAGATAGAGATAAAAATTCTACGAACTTTTAGCAAAACACGCAAAATATAGAAAATTTCAATTATTATCAAATATCGGGTTTTGATGTTTATGAAAAATCGAAATCGTGCACATTACCGTTTTTCAAATGACTGGTTCGTGCCATAATTCTGTGAAATGACGAGATATATGGGCAGTTAATATTCATCAGCGACTTGATTAGGTTAATGGTGGAGCGAATGTATGTAATGATTGCCATTTTAGCGGATACTGAAAAAAGAAAGATTGTCAAATGTTTTTTTTTGTTCCACCACAAAGGTTTTACGCAATTTAATATAGAACTGGAGCAGATGTGTCCTGATTTCATTTACAGTGGAAAATGGGAAGTATTTATTAGGAAATAAGCGTTTGTAAAACTCTGATTTTTCAGTTGTTGAAAATTGAATTCGCTGTGAACTCGGATCATTATTAACAAATCAAGGACCAAAGGAATGGAATATACAATTACGGTTTTAACAAAGGCCCTAGGGACCTGCGAAGGACTACTAAAAAAACTACTTTGGCACTGAATTAGGCAAGTAATGGCTCTCTTTGGGAGTAATTGATAGAGACCGGATCGGAACGACCCTGCAGAAGGGTCGAGCGGCCCCGTCTCTCAGTTCAATGTAATTTTTAGCCTATAGATTGAATAAATGTATCCTCTTTCCAGATATCGATAGAAGGAACACTCTTGACCCTAATTCAAGAACCTACCTCAGCGTTTTTCAACATGTTTTTAAACGAAATTAGTTCAACTTGGCTAGATTGAAAAATACTTCATTTTATTAAGCTTAATGTATTTCTTAAGTAGTTCACAAACACATACATTTTAATTGAGGATATTCATTTGGCAGTTCTCTTATAAAAAATATACCCCCTTCAATCGACGACTGTAGATTAATCTTAACCGTATTGAGATTGCTATTAACAATTGGAATTGACAACAGTTGGTAATTTGTTTTTTCCAATTATGTGGTCTAATTGGACGATTTTTAAAACTATCTCAGTCTACTGTTCCAGTCCTCGCCCAGTAGCGGGAGTCGACAACGGGGCAAATAGTAGTATATAGACCTAGAATGAGATTTTAGCTGATATCACCACTGACTCACCTTCACTTGGTAATTTATTGTCATAAACGAGTTGAACTAATTCTCAACTTGAAAGGACAATTGTTATTTCGTCGTGATTTTGAGCGATTGATATGGAGAAGTTGCTTTGCCACTATTGGACTACTCCAAGGCTTTTGATACCTCAAAACATTATCTTTTATTATCTATACTAAAATAAATTGGCCTTGGTTTTGGTGCACTAAAATTTTTCTTTTCTTATTTACCTAATCTCCAACAATGAGTTAAAACTGAGGTTATTTATTCGGATTTAGGTCGAGTGGTTTCGGGGGTACCGCAGGGTTCCATACTCAGCCTTATACTTTACACAATTTAAACCTCGTCATTGTACGAATTCAGATTTATGCAGATGCCAAATTCATAGGAATTTCTCAATTTGAATATAGAGTCATTTATTATTTTTATTTTCATAACACTCACAATTGAATGTGTTTAAATAACAATATTTTAGAACAAAGTACTTATACAAAAGATATTGCAAAACAGATTTCATACAGAAATTGCAAGAAAAGTTACAATAGATGTGCAGGTTATGTCTGTTTCTTTGTCTGTTCTTATGGCACCAATCACAGACTAATACAATGCGACGAATGTATCCAACGCGTGAGCATGACCATTTTCGTTACTTTAAATATCATACCTGTTTCTTTTTACCATCAGTGGAATGGAAAATATCAGAAGTCTTTTAATATAAGACCTGCATCCTATCACAAATTTCAATTCGCATGTGAAATATAAAATTGAACTAAAACCAATGAAGGAGAAACCTCGAAAAAGACTAAATATTGTAAAATATATTCAAAACGTTGGCGTAGCTTTCTGTAATTTATTATAAAACTAGTCTAAAACTTGACAACCATCAAGCTCATGATTATCCTTGAATAATTCTAGAGTTCCGGGCCTTAACTGTACATGTCCAAAAACATAACTTTCCAATACAACCATGTGAAGTCTTCTATTTTGTAAATATCTTCCCATATCTAAAATTACTTTTCTGTGTTGTTTAATTAGGATATTGTTTTGTTTGCATGTCAAGGTAAACTTATTATTTTCTGGAATATTAATCAAAAAATAGATTTTTTAAAAATATACTCGATAAATTACTTTTTGTACTTATAGTGTTAAAGTCTGGAGCTATGGAATTGTTTTTCAATGACATATAACCAATTGAATTGAACATATAATATCAAGCATATAATATCAAGCAAAATATTGAAACCTATTTTGAAAAACTATTTTATGAAGAAAAACTTCAGAGACTATGTAGATGAACAAGATCCAATCTAGGTATAATTCTACAACACCTTTGTCTATCTAATGTGATGTGCACGGTTTAATTCGAAATCGGTATTCATTTTTATTCCACTTACGTGGTGAAGGTCATTAAAAAGGAACACATCATTATTCTAAGGCATATGTTCACTAACAACCCAGAACTTCTCTGAAATACTCTTTGACGGTGTAAATCGATGTGTAGAGCCTCACGGGAATCATTTTGAATAATTGAGTTTCGAAAGGGTTCCTTCATTCTGAAGCGCGATTTTATTTCGCGCCGGTGTTAAGCATAAGATGTGGCATATGCAAATATTTGCCTAGTTGAAAATAGCATCGTTTCGAAGCAAAATCAATAACTGGCGATGGATCCGTGTACTAATTCCGAAACTGCGAATTTCGAACTAAATCAGGAGGATGGATTAGTGCCGCAAAACCCGCATAATAATTATTTAAATGCCGTCGGACGCTGACTCTTCAGTCCAGTGCAAAACTCATCATTCAATTTAATGTGTCAACCACTCGGTCGGCTGGACAGCGGAGCGTCAGTCGTGACAGGATAATCGAAAAATAATCCCGGTAAAGGATACGCCTGTTTAAATTTAGACGCGCCAAATTTAACTAATCAGATTACTGATCACATTTCACGATCTTATTTAGGAAATTAGTCCCAACATATTAATTACCCAGAAAATGTTGTATAAAGACCGCTTTAGTTCAGGATATCGTCATTACAGTTATTCACATAAACTTTGTCATTGTTTTGTTTTGAATAATGAGCTGCTGATCGCGATTTGTTACTCTATTAGTAAGCTTCTGGGAATCAAAAAGAAAGGTATCCACAAATTGAAATTGTTTGATTTTTGAGAAAAAAATGATTATTGTCACTATTTGTAAATTATTCAAAGGCACAAATTCAGCTATTGCAACTTATGATTTTATCACAATTTCTAAATTATATTCAAAATTGAAAAATTAAATACAAAGTGATATGTTGACATATGTAGTGTATGAAATTACTTGCACTAATTGCAATACAATACATTAACCAAACTACACAACGATGAAAGGGTAGAATCGCTCAATATATAAGTGATATGAGAATAATATCAAAATTTTGTGCATCAGCTACTCATGTGGTATATTTTATGATGTAGACTACGAAGATATAAAAATTTTGATGATTGAAAAAAATTAGGGTGAACGATTATTTTTAGAAACTTATTATATTAGAAAAAAATTAAATGACTAAAATTTGAAACCGATTCGCGGGGGTATTTATGAAGGTTATTCTTTTATTTTGAAATAAGAATCAAAATTTGAAGAAATTCAGCGGTGACATTATTAATAAAATTCTCAAATTGAAAACAAGGAAAAAAATTTTTTTACAGTATACAGTGTGTCCCCGGATGGACTGAACAACAGGAAAAACTTTTTTATTCGCAACTTTTCGCAAAAATGTCATTCTTTATATAGTCCGGTCAATTTAGCCATAAAAATGGGGTAACCTTGCATAAATTCCCAGAAAGCTGAAAATTTGCATGGACGTTAGGGATGCCATTGCAAT
>JAUIMX010000570.1:0-11579 GCA_033557805.1 Phaenonotum sp. SLE1380
CCCCACCACTAATTATTGCGAGCGCTATGGTACTGAGCTACGCTAAGCGAGGAAAAGGGGGTGGTACAAGATAATTGCACCACCTGGCTGCTGGCAACATTGGTTTTCTTTTTCTCAGATGTCGCACCTACAAGAATTTGAACATAGTTGCCGGTCCTCGGATTTTGCATACTCAACTACCTCCAGCGCCTGGACTAAAAGTATAGAGTGTAAAACACTTTTATAACTATTTACAAACAAATTTTATTTTTATCACAAACAATTTTTATTTCATTTCATTCATAGCCTGACGAAGACAACTTTTTTTGTCGAAACATAGAATTGAAATAAAGTAATATTATTATCCAAAAAAAAATTTCTTAAATCTAATGAATTTCGAATTTTAGGTTGTAATCCTTAACATAGGATCCATCTGGAAAAAATGGTATAAAAATAATGATTTAATTTTAGAAATTTGTTGCTATGAATAATCTCTTTACTTGAGATAGGTAAATTAATTTAATTTGCAAATTGCTTACTTGGCACAGTATCAAGAATATAAACTTGAAGAATAGATGATTTTCATAAATCCTGTTATAACTTACCAAATTTAAAGATCAAAAATTGACGTTCTCAAAACAGTAAATAAAATTATGCATCAATACCTATTGGCAATTTTGAACTTAACGCACTTTGAAACGAATGAAATTGAACATCGTGCATGAAGCCATTTTCAAAAATGATGCAACGTAAAATTAATTCCATTTTTTATGCTATCTAACTTTGTTTTTCCCGAAAAAAATCTGTCTCTAATGTAAATAAAATGAAGAAATTTAATAACACCTAAAAATGACCTTTTTATGAAAAATATGAAATACATATCGCGAAAACTGTAATCTTTGGACAAAAAATCAAAATCAATTGAAAACTAACAAAAATAAACCAAAATTTCAGTAAATTACATTTTAAATTTGATAAATATCAATTTTTATAATTTCAACGTAAACTCGAGCATCAAGGCGTTCGGGGCATTCGGGGCACCACGAATTGCACACCCTATATATAACAATTGTAATAAACAATATTCAAAATACAATAATTTTAGTATCCACGTGCCATCATAAAATAGAGCAAGGCAATATTAAATACTTGATGTTTCTAGTGCCCAACTGTAATAGTGCTAAAAATAGTGTTTGTTTACATTTCGTGGCACATACAAAAAGTTGAAGAGTCGTGAAATGATCCTTTAAAAGATTGGGTTATTTCCAAAATTATGCATTCAGAAAACAGAAACACAATTTAATTATAAAAGCAATTCAACAATGTTTAAAAATAAGTTAAATAGCCAAAATTTATTTGGAATTATCGAATAAATCAGAAAGATTTTTTGGCAAAAATTTACAAAAAGTGTTTTCACTTTGGAACGAAAACAAATATAATAACCATGATAATCACCGTATGAATTATTTCAAGTTGGCATGGTTTGTGTTGTTTTTTCAAATTTAATTTGTTTATTTACAAACTTTCAAAATTAAAGACGCCTACAAGTATATACAAAATTTGGACGATCTAAATAATGAAATTAATTCAATCGTTTTGAAGGCAACTATAGGGGGGGTTGAGAGATAGATAATAATTTGTTGGTGATTATAACTGTTTTTACGTTGTTATTTGTCAAAACACTGTGAGTAAATGAAAATATTCAAAATGTGACATCCTTCGCTGCAATGAGTCGACTTTATGTAGTATTTAATGATTTTAAAAGGGTCACCACATCTGCGCAAACGGTTAAATTTAAAACAAGAAAAGAAAACGCTCCTTAGCTTCAAATAAAAATGTACCTGTTTTTTGTTTTTTTTTCAACATTATTTATATCATTGATTGATATTCAATGTTTTTACATAGCTTATAGTTTCAGTCCCGTTTAATCACTATCTATTCTAATTTCTTTTCTTCTAAATGCTAAATTATTGCCTTGATTCAGTTTTTAAAGTCGTACTCTTGACTTGGTGAACCGTTAAACGCTATTGACATGCAACAAGAAAGTGGATTTGCAAGTAATGGACTGATATGTAAATAGTAAGAGTAAACATAATTAGAAATTTGTAACTGGAATATATAGGGAATTAGTAACAAAAGTTTCTGTATTTATATTAGCATCTAAAATTTGGTAAAACGTGCATATACCTATAAAATAATACAACATATTTCTAATACATATGAAGGATTATGAGAGGGAAATTATCGTAACATAAATGCATTCTCGCTACAACTGGAAGTTGTTGAAAATTTGAAGTAATTGCTAGAAAAATATCATGTCATTTCAAACATTATACATGTATTTTTTGAAAAAACAAAAGAACTATTATGTATAAACTTAAAAAAACATACAAGAACTCTAAATTTGAAATTCACTACAAATTCATGGAAAATCATATTTTTTTGTACAAACTGGAGCAAATAATCAAATTTCACAATTTCAAAACTTCGATATACATATTAGATATTACCTTGCCATACCAATTATAAATTCAAAAAAATCCTTGAAAATAATGCCTATTTAAATACAAAGGCAGTTTACACACATTTTTCTGATACGATATGTGATTCAACCCAGGTAGGACGTTGTCGTCTCCATACCTCACGTCAGAAAAAGACAGAGCTACCTTTTAGACCTATAGTAAACAGTGTGCAAACATCAATGTAAAGGTAAACAGTCCAAAGTCCAATCCGTATTATTCAGCGCTTCTCAAAAGCTATCGATTATGTTTTTCATTAAAAATCGAATCAAATTACTTGAAACAATTGTAAAACCAAATATTTTGTTACCCGTCTAATTTATTTGCGGAACAATCACGAATCGGCAAAACAAACGTGATTTTAGAGTGTGCGATATAAAAAAGTTGAACTCGTAACAAAAGAACGTCGTTTTGGGGACCCTGGCCTACCTACGGTACAAAGTCCGCGGTCCACATGCGGCTTCCCTGTCGCTCAAAGCACGCTAGATACTTTATTACTCATATAAAATTAGCTTCACGTTGCCCCAAGTCGTTATAAGGTAGGAGGAACCGAGTTGGACTTTGGACCCAGAACATTTTAACATCGCCTTGGAGTCTCCGTTTTATTACCTAGAAAACTGCGGTTTCGCATGGCCTCAATTTGCGTAAGAAAGCGCAAATTTGTTTTGCCGAATTATCCCGCCGAATTTTTCGAATTAAAATCAAAAGGAGCAATAAACAGAATGTAACGAGCCATTGCATAATTTTATGGGCGAGACATAAACAACCAAATAAACAAATGAATTAACATAAAGGACGTAACCTTTGAACTTTAAAGGCGAGTGCGTCTCGCCTATTTTTGGAAGGTAGCGTTTTTCTTCCTCCCGAGGGAATTCCGAATCAAGAAAGCCATGACCAACCGTTCTAGTTATTAGAGAATGCCAGTAGGCGGTCTGGGGGCAAAGTCCACGCATTTAGTCACGAGGCCGAATCTCCGATCAGCTGTCAGACGAGTGTAGCTCGACTTAATTTACAATAATAACAGAACCATTATGCTGGTATCAAAATTAAATTGGAAAAAATTGAATCGCCTTTTAAAATTCAATAAATCGAAATACAGCCTTCTTTTGTTTCCCTGTTTGACGTTTAATTGACAGATTTCCGCTTGGGCGCGTTCGATTTTCCGATGCTTTGTTTAGGTTATGTTCGGATAGCGCTTTTGACGCTTTCTCGTTAAATTGAAAATAGAATTTTATACAAACGCAAACGAACAACCAGTTTTTGATTTTAGTATTCAATTTATTATCTGACCTTGCGTTGCCATTGGAATTACAAACAACCCATCCCAAAATAAAATCAACTGTAAAAACTTCATGTAAATTCGCAACTCCTTCAAGATTAATTGGAATAATTAAATTTAATCTTTTCTTTTTACTGCTGTGTTTTTCAAAATTTTTGCAAGATTAGTCGTGTGATGGACAAATATTTTGACGAATGAGTTATCATCACTTTTATGGCTCTTTCTTCTAGATTGTCTTGGTCAAATTTTGTTTACGATGATTTGTTGAATAGGTACAGGAATATTATTTGTATTTTTTCATGGGAATTTGTTTAGATGATTACTAATGTGGATGTTGTTGATTTTTATACACGTGAAACTTTCGACACAATAAATCATTTCTCTCGACATAATTGCTTTCTTCGGGCTTCATTAATTTTGATCAGTAACAAAATAAATAAGGGAACGAAATACGAAATGAAAAGAATCGTTTGACGTATTTTAGTAGGTAGATCCTTCTTGGATGCAATTGTTTTGGGTTTATTCTTGTGACGTTAAACGACACCCCTAATAAGTAATAAAAAAAAGTATACCTACTTTCTATTGGTTAAAACTTTATAAGAGAATGGTTAAAAAAGGAGAAACATTTGATCAGGGTAAAGGTGACTTTGGCATCAAGATAACTGGTTTCATTTCAGTTTTTTTTTCATTTTTTTTTTTCAAAACACTAATGACGCATTTGCCGAAAAAAATGCATTTGGCTCTTCTTTAATTATAAAATGACATCAATGGTCAAACGCTTTTCAAAAATAACCTATGTGATGTTTTACAGTTAATTCATTAGTAATTGTCGTCTACCAATGGCAATTTATACAAGAATTTATGCTGTATATGGCGATTTCTAAATAAGGTAGTGGTTGATAATGAAGTAAATTTTCACAAATGAAACTGATTTAAAAATCAAATATAAATGTAATACGGTTTTTTAAATTCAAATTTCATCGTTTTTTTGAAATTTTTTCCAATATGTAACAAGATTTTTCTCAAATCACGTTTCTATTACAATTGAATTTAACTTGTGTAGATAAATTGGACTTTGTTATGAATTGTAACAATAAGTAATTACTTAAACTGTATAAATCAGCTATAAATTAATTGCGTTATTCATTTTTTTTCAATAAATATTTTTCAAATAATAATTGGCATATCTTATTGCAAGCCACTGACCTTGGTGATATAAAACCAATATTTTACATGGTTGGGGATAATTGAACTAATCTACATTGGAAAATACTGAACAAACTGAGCTAATTTACTGTTTTGTGTTAAAGCTAAGTGGTGTTTTATCATTATACATCTCAAAAAACAATCTGAGGCATTGAAATATAAAAAACAGTTGAGAAGAAGTAGAACACATAGATACTATGACCTATAAAGAGACGTACGAAATTTCAACTGCAATCATTTCAATATTCGACCATGAAGAAATATCTATTGATTATTATGTATATAAATTATCCGATATACGTTCTATTGACACTTTATAAAGAACATGCTAGTTATATGCACCCAAAAAGCTCAGTTGGACTAGGCATGGACAATACTATAGGTATATTTTTTTCAAACTCGCATACAGATAGCAGAATATTCTAAAACAGAGATTTTTAGGCAAAAATTTATACGTATATCTCAACCAAACGTACACTGGAAGAAATTTTGTGCGTTATATAAATATCCACCGCTAAATACTTTTTCACATCGAAATAATGAAAATTTTATATGTACTATGAATCATTTCATTAATAATATGAATCAGATTTTGTCAAATGATGCCTTGTACTCTGGCTCCAAGTTTAGAATAAGAGAAGTGGACCTTACACCAGTTCTATTGCGTAAACCGATGACAGTAGTGGGTATCTAGTGTGTAGGCCGTTAGCAGTAGCGGGTGCTATTTTAGTCGTGCTAAAAAAGTAAACCGGTAATTTCGAATGATTACTTGGACAATGGCATGTTTCGATTACTGTTGGAATTCTATTTTAGCAAGTGATTATCCGAATTATTGTGAAAATTATATAAAATATTTTTGTTCAAGTATTATTTGATCTGTAATCTGTTGATAGGGTTGGTGAACTTTGAAATGAATTCAACATCAAGCATTAATGAGTCTATAATAGTCAGTAACCATTTAATAAAACGATTCATAGTATTAATGTACTCCACGCATAGAGACTATGAAATTTACGTAAATGTAATAATAAACATTAATAGGCCTATTATATCAATAATCAGTATTATTAAAATTATTCATATTATTAATAAAACTTATTTATTATGAGTATGATTGTTGACATAGATTTATGAAGAGTGATCACTTTTTATAATATTGCATATTAATAATGCTCATGATCGCAATGAAATTGGTTCTTGGGTCAATTTTAATGGTCAAAATGAACTTTTTAATTGCATTCACGTACCTTTTTGGTTCAGATTGCAACTGGTCGACGTTAGCCAAAGTTTCCATTGTTACATGGGGAAAATATCGAGAGGTACACACATTGAATTCAAACAAGAGAAGATATAATAATCATCTTCAAACTTCAACTTTTTCCTAAATATTCCAATTCACTGAAGAAATGACAGGGCGAATACAGAATTTTGTCACACTGACATTTCCAATTTCTAAGAAGAACTTTACTTCGGTTTTTGCAAAACACATGGATAATCAACAGAAGAAATTAGACGCAACCTCCCAACCTAATGTGATCATAGTCGAACCACAACCGCATGAAAAACATTCAACTTTCGAGGGAGTCCCAGATAAATCTGCACTCTTTGTTTGGAGGCAGGAAAAAAGAACACTCAAACAAAAATGCTGTGTTCTTCTTGCCGAGCTATTGGGAACTGCGATTTTTGTTTTCATAGGTTGCTCTGGATGCATGCAGGGTAAAGACGGGGAAGTCCAAGATACAGAAATGATTGCTTTGAACTTCGGATTTGGTTTCATGGTTTCCCAGATGCTTTTTTCCCATATATCAATGGGGCATTTCAATCCAATCCTATCACTATCCGCTACTATAACAAAGCAGATTTCTTGGGACGAGTTGCCACTGTATTTAGCTGGCCAGTTCCTGGGTGCATTCGCTGGTTACACCCCAGTCCATTTCATAGCTTCCGAAAATGACCATGGAATAGTCGGAATAGGGATATGTTCTCCCAATTTGAGTATTCAAGTGAAAATGTGGCAAGGTTTTTTGATTGAATTTTTTATAAGCTGCGTATTCTGTTGGTTCTCCTGCATGGCTTGGGATCAGTACAGAAATTGGCAAGATTCTTTAGCTCTTACATTTGGGATTGTTTACATGTCTTTAACAATGGCGGCGGTTCATTACACGGGTGCCAACATGAACCCTTTCAGGAGCTTACCACCAAGTATATTCAATGGACATTGGGCAAACCACTGGATCTATTGGGTTGGCCCTTTTTCGGGTTCTATCCTTTCTTCCATTTTCTATAGAGTACTGATGAAGCCAAAGAAATATAAACGTGATTTCATTGCTTGATATTGGTAATAAAATCAGCTTTGAAGATTTCGACCATTTTTGATCTAATTTCATTGTCATTTGATAACAATGCCGTTATAAAAATTTTGAAATCTTCATTATTTGATTTATGAAAATATCTCCCACATTAGCTCAACAACTGAAAAATTTCCTTTTTTATAAGACACGATGGTTACATCAATTTCTGCAAGAAGATTTTAGTGATGATAGAACATAGATCATTTTCTGATTTAGGATTTGTCCTTTTCTCAAGATTTTGAAGTGACAGACAAACATGGGCAGTTGCTTCGTGCGCAAAAAACTTTTGTTGGATTTGGCTCGTCTTGGAAGGCCCATTAAATTGCATAGAATCAAGATTCATCACCTGTGTAGATGTTGTAAACATTATTTAAAGCACTTGGTTGTAGTTTTTGATTATTTCTTCATCAATTGACACGATCAATTTTTTTGGGCGATAGTGGAATCATTCCATATATAACACGTAGATATTTTTAACGACACCACATGCATAATCTCATTGATGCTTGTCATGCACAGCATTAATGTTTTGACTCAAAATAAACGATTTTGGACGACCATTACGAAATTCGTCCATGAGTGAACTACCGTCGGGTAGAAATTCTACATAGCACCGATATACGGAGGTTTTCAATGGCGCTTCATCATTAAAGGTTTGTTATGGAAGAGAAGAATTCACCAACACAAGGTGGGTTAAGTGTGGTGTAGGTCGTATTGAAGTTCATTGAGCAGAATGGCATTCAGACGCCCTTCAAAACCAGTAGATCAGACGAGGACTGGTTCTTAAATTTCAAATAAAAGATATAATATATCAATAAAAAAGCAGAAGTTTTCAGTGTGCAAGAAGTTATTCTCTGGATCCCTTCCATGAAGAAACACATCAATAAAAAAGCCAGAGGCTCTTGAGTATTCAAGATAGTTTTTGGATCCCTTTGTATGCATTCCTAACATCGGCCTTTCAGTTAACGGCGTACTTGATTTACTCCAAAAACTGTTGTGGCGATCCTTCAAAAGCAAACGTTGATGGACAAAAAGCAGTGTCCAGTACTTGGAATGGATGGATGGCCAAGTTTGGATGGACGGTTTCGGTTGGCTTCTATGCAGCCCAATTGTGAAATGTCACCTACCTCAATTGCTCCTTTTGATGGGACAAGTTGAAAATAAAATCCTATTTATTATTGAATAAGAAGCATTCCAATTATGTCATTGTTTCGCCAAAGGTGCCATATGTAGTACACTCCGGAAAAAATTAATAGAACCACTGACAGTTGATACTGGATCGTCTTGCAAGAGGTATACCTGCGTTTGGATCGAACTCTTAGCAGGAGACCGTAGAACGACATCGAGCAGATAGTTTCCTGCTAAGCTTGTGGCCCAAATGCAGGTGTAGCTCTTGCAATACTATCCAGAATCAACTGTCAGGGGTTCTATTAATTTGTTCCGGAGTGTACATACATGTAAGAGACCTAGCACAGCTTCCACTTTGCTAGAGGGGCAGGTGCTTATAGTTTTCAAGGAAGCAGCTTTTGTTGCATAGCATTCTGCACAGCTAAGGCCACCATACTGCCTGAGCATATTCATTCTTGTACTTGTTTTTGTACTTTTCTAGACAGTTTGCTATTCTTTCTCCTGTTTGCTGCAGTGTTGGTAAAGGTCAAAGGAATTGAGAAGCGATTCTGCCAATAAAACGAATGCAAACTTTGACTACGATACTACTGAGTTATACCATGTCTGTGGTTATACTTTTCCGAACACTTGTCTTTGTATTTTTTTGGACAGTTTGCTATTCCTTCTCCTGTTTTCTGCAGTGTTGGTACAGGTCAAAGGAATTGAAACGTGATTGTGCCAATAAAACAAATGCAAACGAACCAGAAATCTGCATGCTTATTTCTACATGTAAGAGAAAACTGGTTTTACAATTTCCATCTGTACTCTTTGCAACAAGCAAGGATAACTTGGAATATAAAATCGGTGTGTGTATTTTTAAAATGATTCCCTGTGCTTGTAGAGAGGTTGTTACTCTTTCATATCATGTAAACAAATGTTCTCGACAAAGACGTACGGTATTTCTAGCATGAGAGTACATCTATCTATATACTCCTTTAAATATATGTGTTACTTTGAAAACAAAATTCATGGAGTTATTTTTGAGTGGGTATATCAAGTTTTTAGATGTGATAAAGTAATTTGCTCATAAATGAGTCTGGTTTCCTGAGTTTACATCTACTAAAAATTTACAACCACACAAGAAAACACATGTGCATAATATATTGTAATCTAATGTATAACAATATTTTGTATTTTCATAATTTCCGATACGCCTGATTTTATATCTGAAAACTATTTGCTGTTATTAAAACCGGAGGGAAACTGGTGAAATGTTTTTCACATTTGACAGGAACATTTCATTTCATCAGCCCCTGCTGCATTTTCACTATGCATTTGACAGAAACATCTTCACTTGTCATTTTATCAGCGCCTGCTACATATTTGTACAATGATAAAAAAAGAAATCGATCTTTTTTCTATTGGTCCAATAAAATATTATAAATTAAAATTATATTATACGCATCTACGCGTTCATTTTTTTGCGAAAATAATCATCATAGCATCCCCCCACCACCAATCTAACCGATACAAGCCTAATGAATATCCAAGCAAAATAACTAAACTGAAAAACAAGTATCGTTACTTAATAATAACAAATTGATGAAACGTTGAATAAATATTCAAGCCAACTTCATTGTATTCGTAATATTTGCACAGTTTGATGGAAAAATAATGCTGTCTTTGTCTCAAGAGTTTAAATATTATTACGGAAACGCATCTTCCGGTGAAGGCAACACGGAGTCGCAGTTACAACTGGCAATACAATGAACCAAGGAAAAGCGCACGCGAAGTCAATTATCCAAAGGCAATTTATGTCCGTATAATTCGTATTTATACACTCAAGCCAAACCACGCAAAAACAAGTAAAATCTAACAAAAGAAATATCAAATAAACTTTCTACACTTTCATGCTCTTTGGAATCCGCCCATTCACAAACAAATGACAAGTGAAAAAAACAAAAAATTTTTCATTGTCCAAGAAGTCTGAGATAGAACGATCTGACTGACATCAGGGTGGGATACGACACACTGAACAAAATCAAGAATTTAAAGTGACTTCGCCCCCTTTGATCTTTGTGGATAGAACTTTTAGCCCCTTTGCGAAGCCCACTTCAGATATGCCCTTTGAAGGTTTGAGAAGGGATTTTTTCGGTACAGATTTCAAACTCTATACGAGGTGAACCGAAAACTAATCCACCCAAAAAGAATATTATACTGGAAGGAGATATTTGTTTACCGCGTAGAAGCCATTTGAATTTTAAATATTTACCACATGCTAATTTTAGCAAGTAGAACGAACTCGGTCGCATTGTTCCTATCCATGTATCGATTCGAAAAGACGAAAATCCACCAAGGGATGGGGAACTATCTATGGCGAAATCTGGGTACAGCGATTGATCTAATTTAGTTGTGTTTACGAAAACAAAAGATTTATCAACAAAACAAAGCAACTGCGTATTATAAACAAGGTACTACAATAATAGTAACACGTTTGTTTTTATTCAAGGCCTTCTGAGATAAGAATTTATTACCCACAACATGAGCGAACATACAGGACGCCAATTAGGACTGCGGTAAATCCATAATCTTTGTAATACATATCTGGGAAAAATAATAAAACGAAAACTTTTATGATATTGATATTTTCCTATTATTAGATTATAGTTAATACGTCATAGCAGAAAATGAAAACTACAGCTATGAAAATTACACCTTTGGTACAAATTCCAGTGTTATACAGATCGAGTCTGGTATTACCTAATTACATATAATTTTGTGCAATTTGCGGTAATGAACATTAGAATTTCTCTCGTTACTAATTGTTGTTAATTTGTATTCTTTCAACTATTTAAAGTTTTTTCTACAGGAAGCTTTGCAACCTTTGTATTGGTTGTTATTCTATTTTGTATTTTCAACACTAAAGAGGAATGACAAAATTCCATATTTATTGGGCCTAACTAACTGATCGTGCACAACACTACCGGATTAAACAAAACTGGAGATGAATTTCCTCTTTAATAATTAAAATAAATTCAGTTAATAGGCTTGTTCTATCAATGTGTTCCAAGTAGCTTCTGACATAAAAGTCGTTCACACAGTCAATAATTTTGTGATATATCTTTGTTAATATTTTGT
>JAUIMX010000571.1:0-11578 GCA_033557805.1 Phaenonotum sp. SLE1380
ATTACGATACTGTTTCCATAGCAACGTCGCTAGAAACAATGCTGTAATATCCACTTTGTAACACCGAAATAGAAAAAGTCATTTACATGATAGTTAATGTATTTTTCAATCCAGTAAACTATTTTACAGAAACAGTACTGTAGTTTTCCCCAATGCAGGCACTGTAAATTAATTTACAGGACCGTGAATGTAATTTGGATATCCACTACAATTACTGTAATTATTACATAACCAAATCAGTGATTTATGCAAATTAGATTTATAGTAAACTATACTGTTGTCTACATGTGATATTCATCAGCGCCGTATATCTGATGAAAATGATAACGGCGCAGTCTTAAGGGTGGTGAACAAGAAAGATGCTCACAACACAAAACCAGTTGTGAGATTTTCAGCTCCTGAAAGGTGGTTTCGCCTGAAAAGGATTGCCTGGGCTATGCACCTTTAGGCGGTGGAGATAGGCAAAATGACTACTAGACGTTATTGGCTGGATTAGTGACCATGCATGAAATCCTTATAGATGGAAATAAGGTACTGGGTACTTGGATTGAACAAACAGTGACTCCATCTAGCGAGCAAGAACTGTTGTATTCAAGTATAGTTTTCTGTAATGGAAATATTGGACGTTTTAAAGGCAATAAAAAGAATTAATTCCATACGGAAAAAAATTTGATAGACGCGCAAAAGTGTTGGTTTCCCAATATCATGTGATCCAACGAACTTAGTTGAATTAAATGGAATTTCCCTATAATATACATGCATTAGTTTTGTAATAATCACCGGAAACTGTAACTTTCATGATCTGATATTGTCAAAAATACTGTGAACTTGTGTAAAATTACCAAATTATTGTAATTTTATTAAATTACTCCAGTTACGTAATATTCACAGACAAAAATGTAATGTTTAAAATGTATCCTTGCGAAAAGTACTTTGGTTTTATGTGAAATTTACAAACTAACGCAATTTGAACTAAATACATTAATTATGTACCAATCACTAGAACAAAATATAATTTTTACAATTTACTATTGCGAAAATCACTACAAAGCCTTGTAAACTTTACAAACAAATGTAATTTTGTTAAAAATGCATTTTTTATGCAATATTCGCTCACATAAATGTAATTTTTACATATTACTGTTACAATTCGATGTAAATTTCACAGAGAAATGTAATCTTTGTTAGAATTACCATACTTATTTTGTAAAAATGCGAATATTCCATTTGGACCATGTTTTTTACATTAGTGGAATTGTAATATATCAGCTACAGTATAGGAATGATGACAATTTATGATTGAGTATTGTAAATTTTAGATAATTTTTTCCAGTGCATAGTGCGTTGTAGTAAGTCCTTGTAATACTCGGAGTTCACAGTTGTTCGTCTTTATGAAATTTACAATGCGATCAAACTAATTTCCAAGAAAAATAAATTTAAAAATTTGTTCCCATATAATTTCGCTGAAACCCAAATCGAAAAACACGACGAAATAATTGAAACACCCAAGAACACAACGCGCTAGTAATTTCAAGCAATGAAATCTTGGTAGAATTACATACATACTATAGATATTCCAATGTCTTATCTTTGGTCACGAAGATGAAATTACAAGAATCGACACAGTTGTAACATTCAACCATACATATTCATGAAGATGCGGACTTGAAAATTGACTTGGATCAATTTCAGGTCTCAGTGGAGATATCAACTTGCAATCAGATGCAATGTAATAAAATGCAATTTTCTTTCGTCCAAGCACTGATTGTAAAATAATGAGTGGATGGCGAATTTTTTTGGGAACAGGTTCCATTTGGTTTGAACCTGGCTTGGCCCATCTTGGCATCACTTTTATCCAATTTTGAACCAACTAAAAAGGAAGTTGGTAAGGATAAGCGTTCACTGACCCAAAGCTTAAATATTTTCGGGTCCGTTTTTTCGATTGTGTAGTTTGTTGAACTGGGAAAGGTATTGTCACGTTGTTCATGAATATTAAATTTAAATTAGTTGCCGATAATATATAATCTAAAACCGACTATCAGCTACTTTAACAATAGACTTGAAAGACTGAATACAATTTCATTGAAAAATTTCTAAGAGGCTTGGCTTCCTTACTTCAATGTTGGCACCAGAAATAATCATATCTGAAACTAATCTTCACATTTTATGTTTATTTTTGAAACAAATCGTGACTTGAATGTAGCACTAGTATTCCACAATATTCAAATTTCACAGGAAGTGATTTTTGTGTGTTTTTTTGAATATTAATATACGTTGTTTTGAATATTACCTACGAGAAATATTTTGTTGTTCACAACGACCCATCATAGAAAACAAAAACATAATCCCGGAACATCAACTCGGCTTTAGAACCAAATACTGAATCACCGATCAGGTTCATAGAATTACAAATTTTATTGAAAATGGATTAGAAGAGAAGCTCATCAGCTCCGCCATATTCCTGGATGTAGCTCTGGCTTTTGATGAACTTTGACATGAAGGATTAATTTACGAATTAAACCAATTCCTACCTGTACAACTTACAGAACTTTTAAAATCTAATACCTTTAACAGATTATTTAGAATCATGCAAAATGGTAAATTCCGAATTGAAAGAGATAAGAGCTGGTGTTCCACAAGGCAGTGTATGGGGCCCACTACTCTATCTTTTTTATACGAGCGATATACCTCAATCAGAAAACGTGACTACGGCTATTTCTGCAGATGACACTGCAATTGTAGCAGTGCGTAAGAATGATGAATACTACAAATTGGAGGAGATAAGAGCTGGTGTTCCGCAAGGCAGTGTATTCGGTCCACTACTCTATCTTCTTTATAACAGCGAAATACCTCAATCATCAAACGTGACTACAACTACTTTGCAGATGATACTGCAATTTCAGCAGTAAGACAAAATATGGAAGAAGCAGCAAAAAAACTACAGATCATGTAGCTAACTGGACGGAAACTTGGCCAATCAAACTCAATTAATCGACTAATCAAGACTGGACGAATCAAACTCAATGATGAGAAATCGACAAATATCAACTTTACCTACAAAAAACAAACTCAATACCTTTAATGTTAAACGGCCAAAATATGCCTCACGCGAATACGACAAAATACTTGAGAGAGATCTTCAATGTCAAACTTAAGTGGAAGGAAAACGTAAAGAAGAAAACACTTTAAATATGGAAAACTGTACTGGTTATTGGGTAGAAAATCTCAAGTGCCTATCCATAACAAAGTACTAATCTACAATCAAATATCGATG
This sequence comes from Phaenonotum sp. SLE1380, assembly GCA_033557805.1. Classification (NCBI taxonomy): domain Eukaryota; kingdom Metazoa; phylum Arthropoda; class Insecta; order Coleoptera; family Hydrophilidae; genus Phaenonotum; species Phaenonotum sp. SLE1380. The sequence continues at coordinate 3,275 of JAUIMX010000571.1, forward strand.
TGGTTATATGGTGCTCCTTTATGGGGGTACGCTAAACAAACCCACGTTAGTGTATTCCAAAGATTTCAAGTTTTGCGGAAAATAGTGAACGCTCCGCGGCATGCACGCAATTGTGACACCCACCGTGACCTCGAAATGGAATATGTGACATGTGCAATAAAACGCTTTGCGAATAAACGTGGAGGAAACCTTCAGAACCATTCCAACAGAAGTGCAGCTCTTCTACTAGAACAGAGGTCGGCAAGTAGTTTTAGGTGGAGTCTGGATAATGTGGATAAATTTTAAGGAGGTCCAGAAAAAACAACTGATATTAGTCAAGTGCTACGTATTTATTATTTTGGTTTCAAATCAAATTCTGAACTATAAAACACAAGACCTAAAATTATTGTGACAAACTATCCTCATGTAGAGGTGGGCAGTATAGTTCAGTTTAGTGAACAAAATGTTAAGTGATCGTTCACCTAAGTGAACTAGTATCGAGGTTATGTTTAGACAACACATCAAGTTTTAGCCAGATCTGTCAGTAAATAAATCTAGAATCAAGTCCCCTAAAACTCATTACGATTATGCTTTGGCTCACTTCGCTCGCCAAAGCTTACTCGGGCGCTGCGCGTCCTTTTTTTCCTACTGCCAAACCGTTTATTTAGAACTCATTCTACGAGGCTCGTTTAAATAGTTCGTACAAAGTCAGTGCTTTTTTTTATTATTTCTTCAGGGTGTAGTATTGTAGATGTTCGAAATTTCTTTTCATATTTTGATTTCAAATCAAATTCTGAATTATAAAATACGAGATCTAAAATTAATGTGAGAAACTATCCTGATGTAGAGGTGGGCAGTCTAGCTCAGTTTAGTGAACAAAGCGTTCAGTGATCGTTCACCTAAGTGAACTAGTATCGAGGTTATGTTTAGAATACACATCAAGTTTAAACCAGATCTGTCGGTAAATAAATCTAGAATCAAGTCCCCTAAAACTCAATGCGATTATGCTTTGGCGAGCGAAGCGTCCTCGTTTTTTCCTACTGTCAAACCGTTTATTCAAGACTAATTCTACGAGGCTCGTTTGAACAGTTCGTACAAAGTCAGAGGCGTGAAACGTAACTGACAAAATTACCTTTGCATTCAAAATATTTGTATTAATAAATTACGATTCAGATTAGAGCTGTGTCGTTCGCGAACGAACGACTCAAAATAAACCAATCAGTGAACTAGGTCGTTCTCGTAATTGAACTATAGTTCGCGAACGATCAATCCACTGACTCGATTGGGCAACCTAGCATTCAGTTCGGGAGTGACCGTGATCAAGTGAACTGAGGAATGAACTAGGAGTTGTCTCGAGATTGAGAGTCGAGAGCTATCTGAATTAGGGATCAATCTCTGCGGCAACGACTCTCATGAATGCAATTCGACAATTGCATTTATAACAGTCGTTTCCAAAACTGAATTTGTTTTCTTGCGCAAATTCGTAGGGGTATGTTGTCTTGACCGGGGTTGTAAGAAAAATCTTTACAAAAAATTGCAAGGATTGTCAAGTTGAGGTACGCTACAGGTGCCAGAAAAAAATTCCCACAAATGTGGTTCTAAAATTACCAGATCTGAGGAATAGACTATGGAATTTTCAACATCTACAAAACACCTTGGCGAAATAATAAAAAAGCACGTATCTAGCTAATGGTTAAAACTGCAACATCTGGCCAGTAGAATTTGGTGTGTGTTCTTCCAAGAGATGCTACTCACAGAAAAATGACTAGCTACCAACTAACTGACTATACGAACTATTCAAACGAGCCTCATAAAATCAATCTTGAATAAATGGTTTGACAGTAGGGAAGAAGCAAGGGCGCGCAGCGCCCGAGTAAGCTTTGGCTAGCGAAGCGAGCCAAAGCATAACCGCATTGGATTTTAGACGGCTTGATTCTAGATTTGTTTGATGACCGATCTAGCTGAAACTTCCACATGTTCTTCCAGGTCAGCTATAACAGAATATTTGTTAGTGTGTCAGTGTCTTGTTTTTAATTCAAGTTAGGAACTTATTATGAATCAAATTTCTATTGCTAATATTTATAATTTTCTCAAAAGCTGGATACATTTTCAATGAAAGAAGAATATTTTAATATGTTATAAATTTTAATGGTAATTTTTCTAAAACATAATTTTTAATGAGGAAACAGTATAAATAAACAACCAATTACAACTACAATTGTCACTTATTTTCCATAAGTCTTTTGTTCAATTAACTGGAAAATCAATGAAAAAAAAAGAAATAGAAGGTATTGAACTGAATTGTTTTAAAATATTCTTGAACGATCAATTTTTTTCCAATTGTTAATACAAATAATATTTCATATCATACTAGTGAACTATTTCACTTAGGTGAGCGATCACTGAAAGATTAGACTAGATATTTCAGGTATATTTCTGAGTAAATACATACATAATATATTATATAAATGCAGTTCATAAATTTGCTTTGTTTGCAAAAGCGGGACGTTTTTACTCTCGCTAGGGACAGCGGGACAGACAGCCAGAAACCGGGACAATCCCGCCCAAAGCGGGACGTATGATCATATTATACAAGTAGCAAATGTATCATTACAGTGAAAAATCGAAAAACAATCAATTCTGAATGGTACATAACTATACCTTTCCCAGAGGTGTTTGCTGAAATTCGAAAAAAGAAGCGTTAACGGAGAATTCTTTTTCACCATGATAATGCGAGTCCTTACACAACAGTTCAAATACTCGCTTATTTGACCGACCAAAATAAAAATTATTGAGTCATTTGTCAGACAATTTTGATTTAAGAAAGCTTGATTTACACCCAAAAAATTCTTTTTATTCACGCGTATGAAAAATAAATTGCGTGGCCAACGATTTACAATTTCATTTGATGCATTCAGTTCACATGTTTTGGAAATAACCCAATGAGAAGTCAAAAAATAGCACGAAAATTGTTTCAACCGTATGAAAAAAGTGCATTGATCATCCCGGATAGTGTTTTGAAAGATACTAAAGCCATATTTGATGATTAAATTTTGCTTTCGTTGCATATTTTCGAATCGTACATAGCACATAGTACTTTGTGGTACAAGAGTCAAAATAAACGAGTATTATAATCAGGCATAGAAACACGTGTATTTTATTTTACTATTTTTTCTATTTCGGTTTATTAATTTGAATAAAAATTCAAACAAATTGAGTAGAATATGCAGCTAGTGATTAATTATTTCTTACAACTGCCATTTTACAAAAAGTTGTCATGATTCAATTTAAGCATTTATCAAATTTTCGTTATATTAAAGAAAAATGAATTCCAAAGAAATTTCATGCACCCCTCTTGGAATAAGGGAAATTGCGTTAAATGCCATGGATTTATTACTCCCCACCAAATTCGAAAGGAAATACCAGGAAAAAATATGAGATATTCGATAGTAGGTGCGCCAAAAATTAGTTTGTTGGTCGAGTTTTGAGGTTATGTTGATTGGATGCAGTAATATTTCGTAGTTATTGAGGAAATTATTGAGGAAGTACCTCTGATACTTTGCATCTTATTATTCTTCATTTCCTCATTGAGCCTTTATTGCATTTAAATAATTCGTTATGAATTTAATCGAATTACATATCATGTTTTTGATAACTATATGGAAATTGTAGCGGCAACTGGCGGTTAGATAGAAATAAAAGTTACCAAAAACAAAAAAATTAATTGTACAATTCAAGTATACCAGTAAAAACAGGTTGAATAAGGTGTAGTTCGCATATGCGCTCTTCCACCTAACCTTAGACTCCGAGAACAGAATTAACCCATATACATGGTTTGCCTGAAAGTTGTCGCCATACTTTCAGGGGTGATTCTACGCCTCAAAATAAAACCAAAAGTCTTAATGAACCATGGTCCGCAAATGCTTCCTTAAGGAGCTGCGCCTCCCTGAAGGGGCTGAATCAAAATTTTACTTTGTTTATTATCTCTGAAATGAATTGAACTATTTCGACCAAATTTGGCAAGTCATTATTTGATAATATTAAGCATCTTTTGGTAGTGAACATGAAAATATTATTTATCCAGGGGCGTAGAAGTAGGAGTGGGTCCATACTAAAATTCACACGATTTTGTTACGATTTTTTCGTAATCTTATTGTTCGTTTCAAGCACTAAAAATTTGATCTCTATTACAGCCGGTCCAATATTTTTGAAATAATGCAAATTATTTTATACTTAGTAGGCAAATGTCACCAAGTGACAGTTGATTGATTCCTCAAACTATTCTACGTATATCCAAGTAGCAGTCTCTATTTTTCATTTTATCGTATTTTTTGTCGATTCTGTTGTTATTGTTATTTATTTTGTTATTATTGTTTGCGCTTGTTTTATTTATTCATAATTAATAAACACTCGTTTTTTCAATAAAATTAAGGGCCTACTTCTCGGTAATACTCTCTAGGTCTATCATACCCTAGAATAGTCAATACTAAAATTTAGTTTCTGAGTAAATTTGTACACAGAAAACTAAAAATGAGTATTCAATGATCAAAAATAAATCGATCAGGAGCGAAGAATAATAATAAATTTGAGAAGGAAATACGTGTTGCGTATCTGAGGGGAAGTGAAATGTTTTGGGGTGCTATAATGTATGGTCATCGTACTTCACTTATTCACATACCTGGGAGCCATAACTGGGAATCTATACGCCTGAAACAATATAGAACCAATCCTATATAGGATATGATTGTAACAGCGATTTTGAACAGGGAGAATCATCCAATAACACTTCAGGAGCTTAGGATTGGAGTTCAAAAAGAATGGAACAAAACTCATCAAGAATCGACTGATAATTCAATAATTGAGAACCACAGACGTGTTGATATGTTGCTTCAGAACAGAAGGAGAATTGCAACTAATTAAATTAATTTAATTTTTTTTGGTACCATTTTTTTGAATATTTTTTATTTTCCAATAAACATTTTCACAAGATTTAGTGTTATTGTCACCTTAACAAAATTATCAATGCAGCGTCAAATAATCAGTTATCACAATATTTGGCCATGAAATGTAGAATTTAGACTAATATGCATTTTTTGAATTTATGATTTTTTTTATGTGAAAATGTAAGGGGGGGGGGGCATGCGTGTACAAAAATAAAATTCTCAATAAACGTATATGAGTAACCTGAAATTTGGCTGGAATGACTGAAAATTTCATCTTATTAGACCAACAAATTCATATGAATCTTTTTTTTTGTTAGGAAAATATTGAATGTTTTTTTGCTATAGGGACACTTATACTTTCCTGAAGAACTCTAATCTAGCAACAATCGCAAAGAAAAATTTTGTTACTCATTTTCATACATAATATTTTTTTTTGGTAGCTAATATAAAATCATTGTGGATAGTTTCCTTAATATTTTTTGAATTGTCCCGTAAAATCATTGTAGACAGTTTTCTAATTAAGATGAGTTTATAAAAAGATTGCTATAATCTAAGATTTTCTTCTTACTATTTTTGAAAACAAGTTGAAAAAAATATTTAAAAAAATATATTTTCAATAGACAAAATATTGAAAAGTAATGCAAATTTTGTATACCAACCTTTGGAGAAAAATCCTTCAGCTATCCACAAAATTGAGTGTTATGGATAATCCAAAAAATAAATGTCACTAACAAAATCCAGAACGTTATATCCAAAAGATATATTGCACTAAAATTACACTACACTACAAAAAAATATCTAGAACTTTCGTCGTTTATTTGTAACGTTATTGCACAAAAATCTCCAGAGGTATCGAAGGAATCACTCAATCCAAAATAATGCACACTCAATAGCACAAATTGCACACTTCTGTAGTCCTAATTCTAGTCCTTAAAAAGTATCAAAACAGTCTTGTAATATTTAAAAAAAAGGCAGTCTCAAAATTATCACAATTCGTTTAACCTAAGCTATCAACAAAATAGTTTATTTGCGAGTCGCGTATCCAAAATTGCGATTGATCCTGCGAGTTAATCCTGTCAGGACTTGTAGGGTTAGTACCACTTTAACAAGAACTTCCATAGCACATTTGATTTTTCCACTAGGGTTCGTATCTTGTGCACCTGTTGTAGTCACTCGATTGAGGTTATGTTAACTTTACCGGCATAACATATCCATCGTACAACGGCTATGTATTAACTAACAATAACGTAGTAGTAATCTTACAGTGATGGTCGCCAACAGCGCTCCTCGGTGGTAATACGAACTAACTTGAGTTAACGGGAATGTACAGGTTATTCACCTCCGAATTCAAGTCGTCCTGAAGAAAACTTCAGGCTTGTTCTTCCTCGGTGTTGATGCAACCGTTGAGGAAGTAAGTGTTTTTTCGATACGCCAACCTTCCCGATGTTCGTCGTTCGATGGCCTATGTTAACAAGATCTTCAGTACAGCCGATGTTCGATTTACCCTACTTTGAATTGTCATTGAACTCATTAGGAATTTCATACATCACCGCGACCACTGCCTACGTATTGTAGTTTATCTAAGACGCCATGAACGTACGGGTAGTGATTCAAATTTGGCAATGAGGTCTAAAAATAGTTCCCTAATGTTTGGTTTATTGACCGAGTAGGATTTTAAATTATTTTTAATGCTATCGCTAGTTTTGGTAACAAATTTCAATTTCAATTCGAATGAACTGTTAGGTGAATCTATAAACAAAATTAATTCCTTGGCGCTTTCCGTTTGATTTTGATTTCATGTATTCATATTTCACTTTTGATATTATTATTCTTCTGATTTCTGGATACAGCTATTTTTTGATTTCATATAGGAATGGTCCTAACAAAAACCGTTTTATTACAATTTGACTATCTATCAACAATTGACATTCATTATCAAGACGCGTTCTCACGATTCAAGTTTAATTGATCGATTATAGTCGGTCAACAAAAGTTGAATGTAACTTGGATCAGATTTTGTTCACACGTTTCAATTGAACTTGATCAATATTTCAAAATGTCACGCGAAGTAATGGCGATAGAAGCTGTCAAAAAAATAGCAAATCTATTGCAAAATGAACTAAAAACAGTGTTAATTGAAAAAAAAAACAAACGTCCCAGGAAACGTTTTTGGGTAAGGGAATAGATTTAAAGAAGAAATCATTTGGAAGCATCTGAAAATTTGTTAGAAAAATTATCATCAGAAGACAAAGTAGGTTATAGAAATCATTTACGAATGTTAGAAGAAAAATTTACCGAACTGTTGTTCCATCGGCAGTTGTAAGCCCCTCGAAATCAATTTCTTTTAAAAGGGAAAAGAGAGCATTTTCTCTGGGCTCTTTACTTTTATAATTGTTCAATTTATGGTTCCATACGCACTTGTACATATTATACACGACCAAGAATTTCAAAATCATACTTTCCGACCACTTCACGCTCATTTTTGCCCAAACTAATCGAATACTTTGTAATTATTACTTTACTTTGACTTTTGACAGTTGATTGACAAGCGTGAGTTGAACGACTTTGTTTGACTCGGTCAAACTTTTGTTGATCAACTGAAAAGTTGATCAGCTTTATTGAAACAAAGGTTCTCACGGGAATTTTTATTCAACTTTTGTTGATCAACTCCAGTTGATCGTGATAACGCGCCATCAGTGATGCGCCGATTCGAGTTGACTCGAGCTAGGGCTCGATTCTCGCAAGTACTCTTTGTACTCGAGTATCATTTTCAGCGGACTCGAGTCGCTGGGACTGTAGTACTTTCAGGTACTCATGTACTCGAATACTAGAAGTGCTCGAGTGTTTTGAATATTCGATTACAATCAGCGCCGGACTAACCAGGAGACTAGTTAGGGCTGCAGCTCCGGGTCTCACAAACTCCGGGGATCCCACATGCTATTAAAAAAGTTTAGTAAGCAATTCTGCCTTAGGCCCCTTACCATCAAGCCCCAGGCCTCTCCAAGGCTTGATCCGGCGATGCACACACCAAGTTTCTCCCAGATCGGTCGATAAATAAATCTAGAATCAAGTCGCCTAAAATCCAATGCGGTTATGTTTGGCTCGCTACGCTCGCCAAACCTTACTCGGGCGCTGCGCGCCCTCGCTTTTTCCTACTGTCAAACCGTTTATTCAAAACTCACTCTACGAGGCTCGTTTGAATAATCCGTGCAAAGTCAGAGAAATAGCACTACTAGGTTATACAGGGTGTCTCAGCTCGAGCCTACACTAAAAGTTTAGCGGGAAGTGGTTCCAATAAAATTTTCAAATTTCAGAATTATATACTACGCCATGGAGTCATATCAAATAAAATATTTTCAAATTTTTATCACTTCCGGTTTGA
>JAUIMX010000572.1:0-11575 GCA_033557805.1 Phaenonotum sp. SLE1380
TTTGATATTTAATTCTTGAATATGTTTCTGATGATCCTATAATAAAGTATTTGCTGTAACTTTTTCATCTAAAAAAAATAAATGAAATATGCATCAAGAAAATGTATGGAAAACAAAAATTTTTAAAATATTCCATTTAAAGGGATGATAAAACTTTAAATGTGCAAATTTGACTTAAAATAGTGAGAATAGGTGTAAAGAAGCTAAATCACGCAAAAATAATTACGATATGAGAAACACATTTGAATGATTGAGTAAAATCTGGAAAAAAATTTTTTCAAAATTTTTTCAATATTTTCTTCTGAAATTTCATATCTGAGTATAACTTTTAATGCTCAATAACTTATTTAGATAAAATTTTTCGATTGTTCTAAAAACAAAGGTACTTTACTCTTATGATAATTTTGAAATTTTGAATTTTCCCGCCAAACTAGCAATTGTTTGGAAGGTTGCTATATCTCCTTTTTTGTTTCAAGTGCAGCAAAACTTTTTATTCAAATAAAGTTTTTCGATAAAGTCAATAATAAAAAAGTTTCCCATATGATGCGAACTTTTTGGGAAGCACTGTATATGAAGTGGACGTATACTTTCAAATGAATAAACTTTTTTGACATTGTTACTACCTACTGCGTATCTGCAAATACCTGTATTTTGAAAAAAATCAATCTTGCGCTCATGTGTATTTTGATAATGATTCAGTTTATCTAAAATGGCAGAAAATGCCACCTAATAACATTATAATACAATAACACTATAGACAACATGACATTCGGTTGAATTGGTTCAAAGTTTCACTTACTTCAACTATTAGGGTACGTGAATTGATTAAATGAAACTACACTGAGGGAAAAGATTACGTTTATTCAACATTTAGGAGAATGTTAATCTGATGAATGTTATGCTAACATTTAAAATGTCACTTCAACAAAACAACATATTCTTATTGCAACATTATGGCATATTACAACCAATAGTTTTGTTGTGTTAAAATCGTATTGCAAGAAATATTGAAGGTAGAGGCAACAATTTGAAATTTTGGATGAACATTCTTTTATGTGTTTAAACAATAAACAAGAACAAATGAAAAATGTCCATTGAATCATTTTAAGTCAACACTTCGGTTTGCTTAAATGAAGACTTGAGCGCATTGATGATATTTAACCAAACAAAACGGTTGAACGAACAGGTTAGGCGTTGAATCAACATTTTCTCCTCCTCAGTGTATATATTCAGTATACAGGGTGATTCAAAATTAGTTACCGAAAATTGAAGGTATGATTAGAAATCACCTGAAATGAGGATTTCTATTATTAAAATTTAAATTTCAATATCGAAATTTTCCAAATTTTCTCTAAATTAAAACTTATTTGGAAACACCGGTATTGTAGACCAGAAACTATACCATACTGGAGGTCATCTCACAGCGTGAAGATAATAGGCATTTAATTTGAAACTTTGCCGTAAACAGCACCCCCTGTAGCCTAGATGTGGGGCAAACCAGGCCGTCTTTTCAGGTATAAATTTTCGGGGGCAGTCTAATTAAATTACTAACGTGAAAAAATGCCTCATTTTGAATAAAACAAAAATAATGTCAGAAAAGGCGAGTTTAGGTTTTTTACTAGCCAAATTATGAAAAACTACATTCTTATTGTTATTTTTATACAATTTTTGCATACAGGTTAAAGACCATCTCCGGTGTTTGATTATTATAAAAGGGACCCCCTGGGTTGTTTCCAAGAGAGAACAATAGTTCAAAACCACCGACGGGCGTTGAATGGATCTATGAGTAAACATATGTCTTTTTCGTTCATTACCCAGTTGACAACTTGCATGCGTCACTTATGGTGCTCAAAATGTTGAAGATTTGTAATTTTTCTATAACTCTGTAACTGTTTGTCCGATTTACATGAGGAAAACAACAATGGGCTTAGATTAATGTTTGTAACAACCAGTTGAATTTTCGGTAAATAAGTTTGAATCACCTAGTATAGAGGCAAGAGAAGAAGTTTGGAAATCATTGCGATATTATAAAATTCTAACTGGAATAACTGGAATAACTGATTTGATTCTCTCCATAGCAAAGCCCTAAATATTTAAAACGGAATCAAGCAACTGAAACAAAGCTGGATGTGTTGTATGGTGTATGTACGATTAGAAAGTTTGTACATAGCCAAAGTTTAATAAGTTCATTTGGCGATTCCGCCTCTCGCCTGTGTCTCAACATATACATTCCAAAGATAAAGCAAAAACTTCCCGCTCTACTCAAATAACACTTAAAACTTTGTGAACTTAAACGTATGCGCGAAATTGAGCGAATAGACCAACCCAAAAACCGGCAGATTACACTCGCTTTATTGCACTAATGTTACTTTTTAGCGCCTCTCAAACATCTTTCCAAACACAATTCCCCTTCAACTCCAAAGAACTTTTAGGCCGCACAAAATGGTCCCTAGTAAACTTTTTCTGAAGTAGTTTTTAGTGCGGTCTTTTTTTGCTTCTAAAGATCCAGTTTTATAGACAATAGAATAGATAATATTATTGTACTTGGTATTGAATTGAAGAATATGCATTATTATTACCATATTTGCCGGTGTATACCAAGTACTTTTTTCTCAAAAAAAAAACACCGATACATCCTTAAAAGCATGTTATTCGATTTTTTGCCTCCTGTCGGATTTTATTTCATATCTTCGCAAAATATCCACAAAACGGTCGTCTTACACTGCCAGTTTTTTTTTTTTTTCATAGACTTATATATCGCCACCCTTTTGCCATCGTGGGCCTATTGAGCGCTCTCCTAATCTATACTACCCTACGGTTCTGGCTCTTCAATACCCGAAAATTCCTATAGGAATAAATTCGACTATTGCATAGACACCGGTACGAGTACCGATCTCCATACACCACCGGCCGCTCATACTGCCAGTTATAAATTGAAAGTTGTGCAATATGCAAAAATTCATGGCAATCGTGTAGCAGCAAGAAAATTCGACCCAATACCAACTGAAATAATTAGACATTGGATCAAACAAGAAGACAAAAATGCGAACAATTGATTGGAATAAAAGAAATTTTAGAGGAAAAAAGCTGAATGGCGCCAACTTGAAGATACAATTAAAAATGGATTTCAGAACTGAGGCAATCCGCCATAATTGTATCGACAAAAATGATTATTGCAGAGGCCAAATGTTTAGCCCCTATATACATTCAATTCAAGAATGCGAGTGAGGACAAGAATATCACAAAACTTGCCAGCAGAATATGAAGATAAAATTCTGTTTTTCCATAAATTTATTATCCAAGAAAGAAAAAGCATTAACTACGATATGCCTCATATCGCCAATATGGACGAAGTTCCGTTATCATTTGACGTCGTGTCTATGTAATAGAACAATTGATAAAAAAGGTGTACATACGGTTAATATTAAAACAAGAGGGAATGAAAAGACCCATTATACAGTTGCTCTGACTTGTTGTGCAGATGGTACAGAACTAACCACCTTTTTTAATTTTTAAAAGAAAAACTTTTCCAAAAGATGAGATTCCTAATGGCGTTGTTATTCACGTGCGCGCTAATGGCTGGATGAATGAAAATGGATTGGAAATCTGGATAAACAAGGTTTGGAACAAAAGGCCCGGCGCTTTGTTAAAAAAACTATCATTGTTACTTTGGGTTCGGGCTCATTTAACGGAACGGATTAAAAAACGGTTGAAACAAATGAATACAAGACTTGCAGTGATTTCTGAAGGATTACCATGCCAATTGCAACCATTAGATGTATCGATCAAAAAGCCCTTTAAATCGTTTATGCGTGAGAAATGGACAGTCTAACCATGCTTCGGGAAAAATTCGCCGATCAACAATTTCTGATGTGTGTGAATGGGTGAAGACTTCATGGAATCAAATTGATACTAAAATTATTGTGAAATCATTCAAAAAGTGTGGCTTCAGCAACGCAATGAATGGCACAAATGATGACATGTTGTTCCTGAGTAAGAATGAAAATGGAAGTAGCGATTCTGATTCTAATCATGAAGTTGATGATTCTAGTGAGGAAAGCATTGAGTCAAAATATTTGAATTTTTTATGTTAGTTTTATGTATTGATAAATTAAGATGTTAATTTAATAAATTGATTAATTCATCTTGTTCGATATAGCATAATTTTCCTTGATTGAGTGAAAATTTTAAAAAGTTACCCCAATTTTAGGGAGCGCGGTATACACCGGCAAATACGATATTTATTTACAGATGGCTCATCACGCTGTATAAATAGGTTATTTCCCAGAAAAGGCCAAAAAGAATCACTCACGATCTCAATTCTGTATGAAAAATATCTAACACTTTTTATAAATTTTTGGCAAGCGAGAGAACACGAATTTCTTAGACAAAATACTAAACAACGAAGTTATCTTAGAAGATGTTGAAAGTGCAGTAGCACATAACTCTTACCAGCGCAGCACAATGATAATCTCAGAAACAGTGTAGGTAGTTGACATAACAAAACTCATTTTAAAGTGTAAAGTGAGTATGCGATAATAGAACAGAATGGTATCATTAAGACAAACCGGACTATAGGAGCATCTTGAAACTCAATACTTAGATGTCAGAGTGAATCTCAACTATGCACAGTTCGAGAGCTTGAACGCTTCTATGTGGAAAAGCAACTAGGGAGGTAATAATGCATACAGCGGAGCATTTGAAACCTTTCAGCTCTCACGTTTACTGCGATACAGGTCTAGAATGTCTCGGCTTGACTGAATACGTAATGTCCAAGTAATTGTATACAACTGTCTGTTGCCTAGGGTTTTTCAAAGTAGAGGGAACGGTTTTGTACCTTGAAAAGGACGTTATTTGTCTAAATAGAAATTAAATCTATTTATTTAGTCATTAAATATATTCCGTTGTCAATTTACAAGGAATAACATGACAATGAATATAAAAAATCGCAATCATGAAGTTTTACTTTTAATTCCTCGACGAATTTTTCGCCCGGGGATTAAAAGTCACTAAGTCGACAGGTATATGCTATTTTTGCAATTTAAGAATGAAAGGATCCTTTCTTTTAGTAAAAATCATGGAAAAATCTTTAAAAAATAATAATTTGCTGTAAAAACTGTACACAACTCGTGACCAAGTAAACAAAAATTCATAAACAAACGGTTCGAATTGTCAAGTGAAGCCGTAGTCATCAATGGTCATCCAGAAAGTTTCAGAAGCAACAGTGTGTGAACTACTACCCGAAAAATCATTGAAGATATACGAGAATAAGTAAGAAGAGTTCCAGAAATGATGCCTCCACACAGGAAAGTTAGAAGACATATTCTTAGAGAAAGTTTTCCTGACATTCATATAGAAAATTGAAAAGGAATCGACGCTTTGGCGTTAATCTCAATATTACCGTTAATTATAATAACAATTAGAATAAACTGTTCAACGTAGTTTGTTGATTTTTCCTAAAAAATAAAATATCAAATGACATTGAAATGGCGTCACTTTTTCTTCCAAGGGGAAAAAGTGACACTAATAATAGCGATCGAATGTGCACTTTTCATCCATAAACTGCAAAAAATATTTTTCATTTCTCCAACTAAGAGTCGGTAATCGTTTTTTGGAAAAAAATTATAAAAATGTGTTCTAACTATTGTGACAGCGTTTTATCAAAAGGAGCTGCTATAAATACACATGAAGTATATACTTATATTGAGAGTGCGGTGTAATAATTGTTGATAATATAATACATATTAAATAATCACACCATTATTTGGAATGAAAATTCAACAATCTGTAACAATTGCAATGAGTAATCTCATAATTGCATTTCATTCGGATAATCATTCTGCACATAATCATAGTGTTAAATTAGTTAACATTCCAATCACCTTTGAAAAAAAAAATAATGAATTCCATTGACTGAAGAGACTAATACTGACGTATAACGTTCAGGTAACAAAAGAAAATTAATACATCGCAAGTTTGATTCGTGGTGAATCGCTTTCGTAACGCTGTAAGTGCAAATTTACCGAATGCAACGCTAATTAAACACAGTTTCATTGCAGTAACTCATGCAAAGGTACACACAACTGGCAGGTCGTAATCAAAACTCCCGAGCCGTCTCCGAATCGAAAGATGCACAAGGGCAATGCGAAAGAGTTCTGCACAAAAAGTGAGAAGGTGGTCGACTTGTTGTTGCTAGAGCGAGATGGACTGAGGTCGGGCTGGTTGAAGTTTAGTGTTTGGTGGAAAAGTTACCTGGCCGTGAGTCCATCAGCTGCAAATCGCGGACCTCCCGTGAGCGAGCCGCTGGCGACTAGCACAATGAAGATCTCAAACTACAACCACTCTCAGGCAACAACGGCGTGAGATCATTGTAATTTCGTTCGGAGAATCGCTCATTATTGCAATCCCTCGTGACCACAGTAAGATGTGTTCGCGACTCAATAAGGACGTCGAAAGGAAATTTTATTTATTGATTCTTCCACGTTAATAAACATCTCCTATCGCATTTTAATGATCGTGATCGAGTCGAAGTCGCAAGTCGCTTCTTTAAGTGTATGCAAACTTGTTAACTAACTTGTAATTTAGTTGCCTATTTAGTTTGTTTTTCTTATTAAAGTTCTGATAGGTGGGTTACTAATAAAGTGCAAATGAAACGACTTGGCTCTTGAACTAAAGCTATTTTACAGAATGACAGCGCATTATTACCGAAAGTATGAATAAAGATAAACTGTTTTTTTTTGTGAATATATTTTGGAATAACTTTTATTTCCAGAGAACACATTAAACGTGTTCTGGAGGCAATTTTAATTTTTGTAACAGACAACTGCTGTGGTGGTTTGTCAGTATTGCTTGTTTGCCTTGCGTTTTAGCGAATAATTGTTTAATGTAATTACTGATAAGTCGATTTATACTAAATCGAACCTAAGTAAAATATGAGGTCTTATCGAATAATTTTTTTTTTTTTTGAAGACACTTCGCTTGAAACTTTGGGTTCAAAAATTTCAAATGATTTCAAATTTATGGTAATATTATATTATTTGCTTTCAAAACTACAGTAGAGTCGAGGAAAAACTGAAAACTACACCTGCATTTTTGTCAGATTCAACTACTATTATCATAAATAACTCTGCATGCAGTAAAATTTTTGATTACTTCATGAGGTTGCACGTATAATTAACGTACAATATTTTCAAGATATTTTCTCGTGGTGTAGATCACTAAGTGTGATTATGTAATCCAGGTATTTGAATGAATGAAAACGGCCACTGGAAAACTAAATTCTACAAAGGAAGTCTATTGAATATTTCGTATGAGGATGTGAATCGGAAATCTACTCTGAGGAGGATAAATCGAAAATCCACTCCAAGGAAGGTACTTGCAGAGATTTTGAGATATAGCCTTGAAATTGGAAAACTAATTATTGCCAACATTTATATGCAATAATTACATATGAGTATGATAGATCATTTCATTTTTGGGAGCCATTTTCTGGAGTTATGCTAGGTGATCTTTTGATACACAAAAAATAAACATTACTATGTCCAAGAGAACAGTTTTCAAGATATTTTAATTTTTTGATAAATTCCATTTTTTGAGTATTGCCCATGTTTCAGACAGTAAATGAGGATTCTTTGTTCCTAAAAAAATTAAGGAAGGTGTGCAATAAAGAATGACATTTGTTACATATTGTTATTTTGTAAAAATGGCTTTTCACCTTGTAGTTGAATAACTAAATATTTTCAATGGGCTCTAAGTTCAAAATTTCAGATGCTACTTTTATTACATTTTTGTGATATCTTATAAGGTACTTTGAGATCTTT
The DNA here is from genome assembly GCA_033557805.1 of Phaenonotum sp. SLE1380. NCBI lineage: Eukaryota > Metazoa > Arthropoda > Insecta > Coleoptera > Hydrophilidae > Phaenonotum > Phaenonotum sp. SLE1380. Next base: position 7,821 of record JAUIMX010000572.1, read on the forward strand.
ATTTTTTGCCAAAACTTCCATAAACCTTCTTAAATTGAGCAAGTATTAACAGGTGTTCTAAAAATTTTATTACTTATCATTGTGATATTTTATAGTGTGCCTTCTGAAAAATATGCAAAAGAAATTAATTTTCATGTTTTTCATAACAAAAATATTCAAAGCAACAACGTTTTGAACTTCGAAAAAATTGATATTCAACAGCAATTCATTTTGAAAAATAACAAAATAAAACTAATACCCCTTTTCTCTGAAAAAATGCTATTTCATTAAGGCAATGGGAGAAAATAAAATTATGCTTGGGAGAACGGAAATTTCCTAGAAATTACGAAATATCTCAAAAACCGTAAACTTTAGTCTAAGAATAGTGTAGACAAAATTGTGTTGCTATTTCACAGGGAATTCAAAATTTTTATTAAATATAGAAGTTTCCATCTGAAACAAATTCAATTGGGTAAATGTTTGACCAATATTCTACTCTGCCGGGTGAAAGCGGTCCTATGTAATAATGTACGGTAAAGTTCAACAAATTGTATAAAATCGACCGAAAGTATAGGTATAATGATGTTAACCTACGTTTCTAAATAAGAAATTAGAGGCAAAGAAGCGTAACAATTTTGGGTACAGGGGGCTGTTCACCAGGTGGTGTGTGATCCAAGGCAGGTGGTGTATTCGCGTTTGTCTGCTGATCTATTCATTTCATTCCAAAAAGGGGACGTTCAGGTAGACTTGCTAGTCGCAAACTTCGCTTTACGATCACAGATCCCATTACGTATCACAGACGTAGCTACGCTACTTAAAGGCGGAATTAAAAGAGGAACACCACACAAAGGTTATTGACAGTGTAATCCAATACAACCCCGCTGAATTTCGCCGTTAATTTCTGGTGTAATCGAGTTATAATGCGCGAGCTTTTGCTGATCCCAGTAATTACAGCACAAATCCGACAACCTCATCGCCATCTATTGTGCATCAAGACTGGGGTCGGCCACTGGCGACGTAGTGGAACCATCAATCAACACAGACCACTGCAAATCATTTTGTTTTTCCGTGCTTCGCGGACCCTAGTACGCCAGATTTATTTGGTTTGCTACTGGTAAACGCACTATGGGCTGGGGCAACACCCTAACTTATAATTAACTGCAGTCAAAAGTGTAATTATTCGCCCTTACCCCTTCCAAGTCTTTTGGGACTCTTGGATAAAACTGCTTGTTAGTGATATATCATGCTGTTTAAAAGAGAAGGGGATCTTTTAAATAAACCAATATTGAGTTATTAAAAATGGTCTTTGAAATGGAGTTGCTATAATAACTTTTCTGAATTTAAATACTTGATCAACAATATGTAGGGAGAAGATAGACGGTTTAAAGTAGCTATGTGTTGAAATCGTTAATTTCCATTAACTTATGTTTGTCACAAATGAAACTACTATAAATCATAATAATAATACTTCTAAAATATTTTGCAAGTAAAGTTGGTGAGGTTGAAAAAGATACTACAATTGGTTGAAAGCTGCAGCTACAGTTTTGTGAATTATCCACGTTTAGCGAAAGTGACTAAAAATACGAGTTCCCTCGCATTATGAATACCGCTCATTTACATATTTTTTATAAATTCTATGTTAATTATTTGTAAATATAAATTTTAGTTGTGTACAGTTTTAGTATAAATAAATAAGTTCAAGTTTTATCACTGGTTTAATTTTGCGTACCGACAAAAACATTACAATATTCAAAAAACCAAAAATTCAGTGTTGACTCTTATTACCCATATGTCTGGGTAATAAGAGTCAACACCGCTTGGTTGGATTGACTTGGGTTTTTAAGTGCTTATGTGTAGATTTCCTTTGAAGAATTCTTGGACCCAGTCCCAGTCAGTCATTTTAGTTTCTTTAATAAAATGATGTGCTACATTTAGATTTTATGCCAACTGAAATGCTATTCTACAAAGTTAGTAAACCATGAAAAAGGTTACTCAAGGGTTATACACGTTCTGACAGCAAAGAGTGACTGCAAAAAAACACCACATTTTCATCTGTTTTTGCGACTTGTGCAGAGATAAAAGAAAAAATCGTAGGAATATTAAAAAAATATCAATAAACTCCTTTCGGAAATTGAAAATGAGCATCACTTTTAGTTTTTTTAATGGTTGAAAACCACGTCTCAAATATCGAAAAGTCAAAACAACTTCAAAAATAAGGAAAAAATATTGAATGCTTTTAGAGAGCCATGAATATTGAAAATAATAAGCTGAATCTGAAAATCAACTCCTACAATCTGTAAAGGGGTGAAATCATCCCTTGAGCATGAATAGAGACAAAATCAGATTGAAAAATTCAATAAAAAAATCATAGGTAGATTTCAGGTCGTAATGAAAATTAAGCTAGTACTTATTCTCTTTTTTGGTGGAAAATCAACCCCTAAGATGGAAGGTGCGTACCCGCATAGGAAGGAAAAAATTCAAAAATGTTCTCAATAAATAAAAACTTGAGGGTTTCTTTCCAACCCCAATAAGGCCGTATTTTTCTTGAAATCTCTTAATTTTTATTTGAAAAGATTTAGATTTCAGATTTAGAAAAATCAAAATCTGGGTTCGTTCTACATTTTTTTAAATTTTTTCTTACCCCTGCATCTTAGGGGTTGATTTTTCTAACAAGATCAAGAAGTAGATAATTTTCACTACGATGATTTTTTATTGAATTCCAAAATCTGATTTAGTCTTTATTCAAGTTCAAGGGATGAGTTCACCCCTTTTCAGATTTTCGGGGTTGATTTTCACATTCAACAAGTGGTCACTTAATTATTTGTATTTGTAATATTCATTAATCTCTAAAAGCATCCAATATTTCTTTGTTTGTTGTTCCGAAAAATTTATACAGGAATCTAAGAAATTACACCGGTGTTACCTCTGATGACGTGGGTGCTACTAGCGGACAGTAGTGGATAGCTGCGAACACAGATCCCGTGCAACATAGATGTATTTTGAAACGGAATTCGTTCCGTCTGTTTTGAAGTGACCCTCATTACCCTGTGACTAGCATTACCCCGATCTCCCCTACATGTTCATCTAAATTGTGATCTCGTTCTACGATATCTATGATTTGAATGTCGATGTAATTTTCTAATGAATCAGAATAATTTTGCCCACTTAATGTCCCTGGTATTAACAAAAAGCAAGATCTGCTACATTATCAATTAATATCCCCACCAATATATTAAATTTTTGTGGATATAGTGTTTTTTTGTTCATACGTCCAATTTTAATTTTCTGTAGTTCGTTAATGGAAATTTTGTTTATCAAGCTCACCATGTAAATAAAAAGTAGACTCGTCAGAAAAACTTATATGTGCAGAACGAATTAATAGAATTTTGAATAATTTACACCGCTGAAATCTAAATAAAAATAGCTTTCATATGACGTGCTACATGTCCTTACTTTCCATTTGAGAAAATCAACTTGTGATGTATAGGGTGAGGGGTGAAGTTATGGGTAAGCTCACTATATGGAAAAATGTTCCCCTCAGAACAAAAATCGAAGTATTTTTGTGTTTCCCTCAAAAACTAATTCGCTTGAAAATTAAGGTGAATACAGTAGAACTTCGATAATTCAAACCTCAAAAAGCCGAACGTTCGATAATCCGAAATCAATTTTGGCAAAAAAGATGTTTTTGTCTGTACATGTAATAGTATATTAAAATACTAGTGTTACAATGACACTCATTGTAATACGAGTGTCACAATAGACGAGTATTACAATGA
>JAUIMX010000573.1:0-11571 GCA_033557805.1 Phaenonotum sp. SLE1380
GAAATCATTGGATAAATTGACTACAAGAAAAAATTGCCTGCAATGAGTCATAAATGTCTTAGTATGAGACGTAACATAAAACAAAACAGAAAAATGTCTTTATTTTTCTATGATCTTCAATTTTTATGAGAATAATTTTTTTCCAGAAAACGTAAATTTTCTGAGTTATTCGTGAAAAACAGTCGAAAAACGTGCTTTTTTTGGCATTTTCTATCACGAATAACTCGGAAACTTTTGGGTTATTGAAAAAACATTATTCTTTATATCTTGCTTGGAATAAGTCTATTTTTTGATTTCCGGGGTTATTTCGAATTTTTGGATTTCCACCCCTGAGAAAGGGTGTCATTCACGCCCAGGGCAAAAGCGCACATCGGCACTGAGTCAGGTTTGTTATGTGTTCAATTTTAGACCTGCTGTCTAAATTTCAAATCAATCGATGCAGTTTTACAGATTTCGGAGGTGAATCGCTTGAATGACTGGACTATTTTCAAAATTCCACATTTGATGTAATTGTACGTTGAAAATACTATTTTCCTCGTTGCGCTCGGAAAACAGCCGCCTCGGGTTTGATGGGTTCTCGCGCTTCGCGCTCGAACCCATCTGCACCCTCGCTGTGGTCTTTCCCGTAGAGAATTTTCAAAATTTCACATTTGATGTAGGGGAGATCGGGGGAATGGGAGTCACTGGGTAATGAGGGTCAATTCGAAATAGACGAAACGAAGCCCTTTTCAAAATACATCTATGTTGCATGGGATCTGCGTTAGTACCTCTTTTTCGCAACAATCGGCTACTGCCCCCTAGTAGCGCCCATGTTATTAGGGGAAACACAGGTGGCATTTCTTTGATTCCAGTATAAACTGCGCCCTAAGTACAAATTGTTTTGTTTCGTTGTTGAATGAATGTTACAACATAGAACATGGAGTGAACTTATATGGTATTAAATCAGTCTAGTGATATCTGGTGTCGGTCATGTTTCAATTCAAAATATATTGGGGTAATCAGAGTCACCCTCGTACTTATAGAGGAGAATGAATAATGATAAGTTTTGTGCGTGAACATTACGAAAACATCCTATATCTACAACTTAAAGCAAGAAAATTTGTTATCAGAACGTGTTTTACATTCAAGTGACCTCTTTTATGGTTTAACAATAAACTAACTGCATAGAATAGTATTTCAGCGGGTGGAAAATCTAAATGAAGCACACAATTTTATTGGACTCAAAGATTCGTTAAAAGAAATCCACACATAACCATTCGAAAACCCAAACCAATCCAACCAAACGGTGTTGACTCTTATTACCCAGACATGTGGGTAATAAGAATCAATACTGCATTTTTGTTGTTTGCATAATTATAAAAAAATGGTTATGACACCCGAAAACTTGGCTCATTTTTCGGTTGTTGATCCAATTTACATAATTACTGCAAACGAAGAAAATGAAAAACTAAATTATTGTTATATTATAATAACAACCAATTTCTCTCTTAAGTGACTCCCATTCTCTGATCTCTCCTATACTGACAGTAGCGTGCACAAAAGCACAGAAAATCGTTCTTCTGTGACAAAAGAATGACACCTTACGGTTTAAAAACAATTATCATCAAAATATAATAACGCAATCATTTATTTGCGAAATTATATGAATACACTGCGCGATATTACTAATTATTAAAAATCATGCATATGGTTGGAAAAAGGTGGAAATTGTTCATCGGTGATCATAAAAATAGGTATATCTTTAGACATCAAATCATCTAGAAAGGTTATGGAAAAGAGACCATTTCATGATTTTTTTCCAAGAATTGCAGCCCAATTTCAAACAAATTTAAAATAACTAATATTTATCTGAACGTTCTCACGGTCAGTTCTACTATCATAATGACATATTTTCAAAAGCCTCACATATCTCTAATCAAATATGATTACTAATACTTGTTCATTTACTTTTCGTGATTCTCCCAACAGAATTTAATCTATTTTTAAACCAATTTTACAGTGCATTCATTACTAATATTGTTGCAAAAGTGCATTGTTGCGAAAATTCAAAAATTTTTCCGAAAATAAAACTCAACCTGGATGACGAAAATTGCTAATCTTTAGAATTGAATGACAATAGCTTTTCACAGGAGCAAGGAAAATGCAAATACCTACACTCAATGTTGTTTAGACACAATTAGAAAATTGAATTTTTGAAGTGATAAATAATGCAAAAATGCAAATTTGACAATTTATCCTTGTCATCAGAAATGTGACTTAAAAATCGTCTTGTCTCTTGAATAATTGGGTCAAACAAATTTTTGTCAAGTCACCGCGAATAAATCCTGATGACGTTAGTCGTATAAATTTTATAGTAAGTTTTCGACATATTTTTTAATTAATTCACGCCACATTGCATCGGATAAATAAATATTTGCAATTTTTCGAAAATTTTTATCATTTAATAACATTTATATATTTTGAAAGATGCCTTGGTTATTGGCCGCGAAATTTTGCGGGTCTTTTTTTGTAGCTAGCTTAGAGAAACGTCAAAATGAATTCCTACGGGGAAGTTTCGTATTTTCAAAATTGTTCTAAGAACGACTGGGACAAGTCAAGTACTGTAAAATTCAAGAATGAAGAACCATTTCCTTGCAGGAAAAGTGCGATTCTTGTAGAGTGAGGAATTGGGTACCTATTTTTACTCAAAAATTGGAGATATTTTCACAGTTTTAGTTCTGTGAATCGGACATAAAAACAAGCAGTCACATTTGTCACAAAAATACAAAAGTACCTTAGAATGGGCCGTATTGAGCATCTCATTTTAATCTGTACATTATCAACAAACCTCTAATCTTAATGATAACAAAAATAATAATGATCGGCATCTTAAAATTAAAAAAAAACAGTGCTCTAATTTCATCCATGAGTTTATTTACTAGTAAGGTCACAACCTCTCAGTTACGTTAGGTTTTGAACCAAATTATTTAAAATAAAAATAGATTGTTTACTAGGGCAATCAGAATTACGCTAAATCGACACAAAAACCTGAATAGCTTTTTATTTACCCATTTTGTCCAAACAAACTAACTAAACATATATTCTGTATCTAATATTTGTGACATTGATAACGCGTATCAGTTTTGACAATGAGCATGCTAATTTTTGAACTAGTCATACTTGCAGCTGAAGAATAATATTTTTGTTTTTATAGCTATTTAAAAAGTTATGCAACAAAGCCACTTTTGTGTCTCAAGTTTGAATTATTTTAATTTTAATTCATAAACAAATTGGGTTTAAAAACAAAGCATTTTGAATTTTCACACATTACGTAATATTTATTTAATTTTTGATAATTAATACAATTACCTAAATGGCATTTTGTTAACATTATTGTAATTAATCTTAATTTGTTGTTTAAAAAAATTCGCTTTTGTTTAAAGTGATTTCAAAAACGCGGTTCCTGACAAACCTCTTTTAATTGCGCAATTTAATTTAAATAAATTTATTTTTCTATTTATTAAAATTTTTCTTCTATTTCATTGAAATTTTTTCTTCTACTTCAGTAAAAATTTTGTTTCAATTCGTATAGTTTGATAATTTTAACATTTTGTTTTTATTATTTTTTATTATGTTCAGTTTTAAACAACTTAGATGATTTAAAAAGTAATTCAAGTATCTCCTCCAACCGCGCGTAGGTTTTTGATATCAATTTGTACCTGAAGTTTCGTCATTATTGCGTCATGATAAATGTATCTGAAAATTAAATGTTGTTGTTTTTTTTCTAAGTTGTACTGTGAATTTTGAATTTGGGTCATAACTATTGAATATATTAATAATTTTATTTATTTTTTCTTTCCGATATATGTATTTACAAGGTCAATATTACTTAATTATGTAAAATCGTACTTTGTTGTAATTTTACTTATTTATTCCTAAAATTCCTTCAATTATGTATACTACATTACGGGTTATATGCCGAATTTTGAGAGAAAAGTCAAAAGGATAGATATGATTTTTTTCTTTACAAAACACTACGTCAAATGTCATCCTACGATGCAGTACATGTATAAAAAATAATGGTGGGCATTTCGAACATTTCAATCAATATTTTTATAAATATCTGTTGAAAATACAAAATTAATTGATGTAGTCGGTGTTTATTTTTAATCAATTAGTTGTCCCATTTCTGATACCTGGAAATTCAATCTGTTTTTACAACTTTTTATTGTTGTAGCTGTTCGTATACATAAAACAAATTTTATGTGAATGTAAAACAATGTACTTCTACAATGTCTGTATGTACACATTATATGCAGTTCCAATTTTCATAGCACAACAAAATCAATCAAATGACAGTACCAACTGACACAAAAACAATTTCATTATTTTGACTGATCGCGTAATTTCAAGGAACGTTTGATCATCATTAGAACAAGTAAAATGTGAAGTACAATTAATAGGGCTTTTTGGCTTTTTACTCGTCATTTCTCGTCCTGTTCAAACGTGTGTTTATTTACCATCTTTGTATTCAAATTGATTTTCAATTGCTAACTTTTTTACAAATTAAGTGATTGCTTTCATTTTGGGCATATACTATTAGCTATAACAGGTCCATAATATGTACAAATATCATTCAAATCACTCTTCGGGAAGATAGTGTTTACCGGCAGCCCTTCTGGGGCATTTTTATAGCCATAAATTTGTTTTTGAAAAAATATGGTCCAAAAAGAAAATGTTATCAAGAATATTTATTGTCTCTTACAAAATTTCGATTCCAGGCTTCGTTTCCAGAAAAAAAAATTAAAACCGGTACCATGTTTTCGCATAAAATGGAAATTGTTCAAAAATCAAAGTCTCTCTTTATGTCAAATAAACGTCAAAATGAGAACACTTATTACTATATAGGCGTCCTCTTTAAGTATTTTTACCATGACTATGAGTGTTTCGTATTTTTTTATCATCCTCGTTGCTTTTCAACTCAACTTTGATTACGACAGTGTATTCTAAAACAACTGTCGATGCTCACAGTGTTCTAAATATAATAAAGTATAGCATAACTCTTTACAACCATTGATAGATCTCCATTACATTAGCTATTGATTAGAACCACGTCACACAGGAATAATCAAAATAAAAACTAACAGAAACAAAAATAAACACAAACAAAAACAAAAAGGAACAAAGAATGGAACGAGGATGATCAGAAAATATGAAACAGTTCAAAATAACACTCACTGTTACAGTAGAAATGCTTAGAAAAAAACCCAGTAGCAATTGTTTTCGTTTTGACGTTTATTTGACATAAAGACATTGATTTATTGAACAATTTCCATTTCATGTGAAAACATGGTACTGTTTTTAATTTTTTTTTCCTCGGAAAGGAAGCCTTGAATAGAAATTTTGTAAGAGATAAAAAATATTACTAATAAAATTTTTTATTTTAGCCATACTTTTCAAAGACGAATTTATGCCCATAAAAAAGTTCCAGAAGGTTAACATCGAGGTTACTGGTAAACACTATCTTCTAGAAGAGTAATCCAAATGAAATGTGTACAGATTTTGCACCTGCTGCAGCTAATAGTCTATGCCAAAAATGAAAGCAATCACTTAATTTGTAAAGAAGTTAGCAATTAAAAATCAATTTTTCCGTCCAAATTTGAAGGCTTATAAACATTTTTCAAAAAATATTCCAGACCAAAAGTTATTTTGAAAAATCTCCATATTTTAGGGTCTAGTATCTGCAGTTAAGAGGATGCCCACATAATGCGTGACACCCTGTATATAGATTTAACACTGCGTGTTTAAAGAAAAAATACTATATTCCATGTGGAGTCAAAATGACTTTAGTGGCTACACTTACATATTCGTCACAAAAAATGTCACTTGTGCTCCATATGAAACTAATACAGAGTGAGCCAAAATGACTGGCCGACGTTTGAATTTCCCGCTTGAAAGAAGTTGGCGATTTTGCTCTATCAAGTTAAAACCAGGGTTTGTAACCAAACGTCAGTGGCGCTTCTAATGTTTGAAAGTTTGTTATTTCCCCTGAAACACAAGTCTATTGTGTAAATATCTTCCCTTTTAGCAACAAAAGAAATGTATAATCGATAGATAACTATCTAATTTAATTTTTGAGTCCAAGGACCCTAATTCATTAATTAAAATTTACCTTTCGAGACGCCCATGGGTGAAATTTGACCAACAGTAATGCCAACAATAATAATTTTATCCCTTGGCGGGAAATTTGAACGTCGGCGTCGGTCAATCATATTGGCTTACTCTGTATACTATTTCAATAAAGTAACCGTTAAATATCGGGTTGTTCGGAAAGTAATTTCGTTTTTTCCCGACAGAGGATTAAATTGTATTTTTTTGATACCAACTTCAGACTTAAGCCGCATTAAGGTCTCTGCCCACTACACCGTTCCATACTAAGAACGTTCCATGCACGTTTCTGTCCGACTTTTTTTTTCTTTGTGATTAAATGGGAAATGCATGATCGGAGACGGAACGGTGTAGTGGGCATAACCTAATGTTAATCTATGCAAACAATATTTTTTTGCATGATTCGGATCGGATACGTTCATAGTATGGTACGGTGTAGTGGGCAGATGCCTTTATCATTATGTTTTGAGAGGTGATATAGCAAGGCTTGTGTGTAAAAAGTTCAATTGATTTTACGCAGTATTTTTTGGTAGGTACCCTTTTAAATATGGAGAGCAATAAGCAGCATTTTCGTCATATTTTGGTGGAAATGCTGTTCAAGCCAGAAAGAAATTAACCGATGGAGATGTGTTGACAATATGCCAGTGCCAGAACTGGTTTGCAAAATTTCGATCCGGCAATTTTTATGTCGAAGATGCACCACGTTCTGGACGGTCGGTTGAAGCTGATAAAGGCATTGGTTGATGCAAACCGGCGAATAACAACACGTGAGATCTGTGAGAGGTTAAATTTATCGAATTCAACTGTTTATGACCACCTGTAACGCCTGGGTTTAAGCTCGAAGATCGACATATGGGTAGGTGTAGTGTTCCACCAAGATAATGCGAGACCTCATACAAGTTTGGTCACTCGTTAGAAGCTTTTACTGCTTGAATGGGATTATCGTTTTTTCCGGTCACTGCAAAATTTTTTGGACGGTAAAGCCTTTACCTCAAATGAAGACGTCAAAAATCACCTGGATCAGTTTTTTGCCAGCAAAGACCAAAAATCTTATGAGCTATGCTACTACCAGAAAGATGGCAAAAGATGTTGGATCAGAATGGCCAATATATAATTTAATAAAATATTCACTCAATATACGTGAATCGTCTTTTATTTTCACAATAAAAAACAAAATTACTTTCCGAACAACCCAATAGTTATTCCCACAGAGGTAGATGTAAAAGTATTATCTGAGGTGTCATCTTCATCAATATGTGATATTCTATCGTTTTAAACTACCGAATTTTGACGATATTTGAGGTTAGGAACTTTTGTATATCGCTGCGCTCGGAAAAAAGTATTGGCAACATACAATTACATTAAATGTGGAATTTTGAAAATTCTGTTTGGAAATAAGCATGGTGCAGATGGGTTCGAGCGCGAAGCGCGAGAACCCATCAAACCCGAGTCGATTTTTTCCGAGCGAAGCGAGGAAAAAAGTATTGGCAACATACAATTACATTAAATGTGGAATCTTGAAAATTCAGTTTGGAAAAGACCTTGACGAGTCGCTTCGCTTCGCTCGGAAAAAGTATTGGCAACTTACAATTACATCAAATATGGAATTTTGAAAATTCTGTTTGGAAATAAGCATGGCGAGGGTGCAAAAAGTCTCAAAATAATATAAAATAATAATGAAGCTTTCTGAAAATCAATAACCAGATATCAACAGTTATTTCATTTAAAAAACTTATTAAATAAAGCAGAAAGTGTAAGAAAAAAAGTAAGAAAAATAGCAAAAAGAAGCTGTAAAAAAATAGCAAGAAAATATATGGAATAAATTACAATTCGATAATTTAATGAGTGGAAACTTTAAAATGATTAAAATTTATTCAAATTAAGGCAAATTCTTCCGTAAAATTGACGCGATGACAAATTACTAATAATACTTTGTTTCGACAACAATTATTTGAAACTATAGAGTTCAAGCAGGGTGCAAGAGTTCACCTATAGGCTCGCGCGATGGTACCATGCATGGTTCGATCTTTTAGCCAATCAGAAAAGCTGTCGAATTCGAGCAGGTGCTTCGCGGCAAACGTTCAAACAAAAATCATTAACCAGCCACTAACCGCGACGCTCTGTGCAAAGCAATCAAATCAGTGTTTTGATTACGAGAATATAAAAATATTGATTTGAATTTAAAATTGTACTTACCAATAGAAAGCTATCTTTTCGCCGTGTCCATTACGAATATTTCTATCAAGTAAATTATAAGAAACATTAGTGGTAGCGCCGTCCAACCACTTAGTATAAATAGGACCTTTTCTAATGTCAAAATTGTAAGTGAAGAATTTGTCAATATCAATAGGGGTCTCCCAGTGGAATTGTTTACAAATTTCACCCCAAAATTCCTCGGGGTTGTCAATAGATTCTTGGTACATTTCTTTGTATTGTGCAAAAGACGAAATATGAGCATTTTTCGCCAGTATTTTGTTCGGTTGGTACACAGACTTCTCACTAGGCATTGTGAATTGAATAGTGCACTGCACGCGCGAGTAGCAACAACGATTCTGACAGATACTCGACGCGAATTGAACCGTTCGGGTCTCCCCACGTTTGCGCACTCAAAATCCTCTGATTCTAATCGACTTTTCGCAAATAAAAACATGCGAAATCTAAATCGCAAGATGGTCAGATGTTGGAATGCCTTCTCCTTAAATTCTTGTAATTTTTGCGTCATTTACAAACAATATTCAATTACACTCAAAGTCATTCATTTTTATATGCAAAATTTCAACAACAATTAAAAGGAAACAATAAGCCATTCTACCAAAATTTGAGGCGTAATAGCAAAATTTCTTACATAATATAAAATATATTATTTATCATAAACAAACTATGCAACAAGCCAAAATTTCTCAATAGTGGCACAAGTGGCGTGATCCCTTCTAAAGGTGGACCGATCGTACGTTTCTAATCAAAATTAAGTGATAAAAAAAATTGGCTAAGCGATCCGCAGGGCAACAGAAACTTATCTAGGAAAAGTGTTCTTGTTCACCAGCTAAATCACGACCAAGGCTTGCTTGTGTCAGCTCCGGATCATGAGCTACTAGATCTGATTATGTTTCATTTGTTTCCGTGCGCGCCTACTTGATCTCAAAATCCTGTTCCAATTAAATTTATGATAAATAAAATCGGAGCGCACCTTGAGAGATTGTGTATTAAAAAAAATTATTTACAATCACAGGTATACGTATCAAAAACACGGAAATATTTTATTTACTTTTTATTTTTGGAAAAAACTTGGAGAATGTTCTCAAAACACACCCAATTTGCAATGAATAAATGCTTTGGTTGACAGTACTAGAACTACAAGGTGTAATCAAAAAAACGACGAAAATTTTGTTATAGAGTTTACATCAAATTTGAATTAATCCCTTTTAAAGTAGCTACGAGGGATGCCTTTAAAATTTTTACAAAAAGTGAAAAAAAAATGAACCTTCGAAGTTAACTTTGAAATGATCGACATTCAGTTGAGATATCAATTTTTTTCTTAAAATTATGAAATTTTCAGTAAGTTACAAAATTTGAATTTTTTAGTTACAAATAACAAATTGATTCGTTCCAATTTTCACAGTCAAAGGATAAAGGGCCAATTTATTGAGTGACAGACTAATTCGACAAAAATAGTATACAAGGGCTTTTCAATAAGTTTCTGAACTTGGATAAAATCAAATAGTAATAACTCAATTTTTTCAAATAGCATGGTATATTTTTTTATCTCTAAATTGATTAATAATGTCTTAAGGAACAAATTTGATGGAATGCATTTCTTTCGTACTCTTGACAGATTTTAAGATATTTCAAAAAATATATGTAAATAGGAAATTTTTATTTTTTTCATGATTTATCAAGTAGGTATGTGGCATTTTCTGATGTCAATTTTCAATTACGCATTACTAACGCCATTATACCAACATTATAATACAATCAAACGCAACGACGATATATTGGATCAATTCTATTCTACACTCATGGAAATATTATAATTTGAATTTAATGGAAAACAAAAAATAAAATGAAGAAAAAAATCAAAATTGTTGAAAATGTTCCCCGTTTTCACGCAAAGAATTTAGAATGTGTTTATTCGGTTTTTCAGTGACGGTTTTCTAATTTCATTCCAATCATGATTAGTGGAGGTCGTTCTAACTTTTTCTTCGACCTCGGCTACAGTGTTAACTGTTCCAATATCATATACTTTTTTATTTTCCCCCACAAAGGAAAGTCTAGCGAAGTCAAGCCCGGTGACCTAGGTAGCCATAATTCAAGTTTTGTAGAAATGTAAAGGAACAGGTACAGAATTTATATACTTTGAAAATTTGTTGTATTGAAGTCCTAGATATATCCAAATCTGTTGAAGCTACTGCAATGGAACTCTTACTAAAAACTCCAATGTTTGAGGATAGATAGATCGGGAATTATGGCTCATGGTGATGGCTACCCATACTCCTCTTTGTGAGAAATATAATAAAAAGCGAAGTGTATGATATTCGAACAGTTAACACTGTAGCCGAGCTCGAAGAAAAAGTTAGAACGACTTCGACTAAACATGATGCGAATGAAATTAGAAAGCCGTCACTGAAAAACCGAATAAACACATTCTTAATTCTTTGCGTGGAAACGGGGGACGTTTTCAACAATTTTGATTTTTTTCTTCATTTTATTTTTTGTTTTACATTGGATTCAAATTATAATATTTTCATGGGTGTAGAATTGATTCAATATATCGCCGTTACATTTTGATTGCATTATAATGTTGGTATAATGGCGTTAGTAATGCGTAATTGAAAACTGACATCAGAAAATGCCACATACCTACTTGATAAATCGTCAAAAAATAAAAATTGTCTATTTTTGAATATTTTTTTTAAATATCTCGAAATCTGGCAAGAATACGGAAGAAATGCATTCCGTCAAATTTGTTCCTTTAGACATTACCAATCAAGTTAGAAATAAAAAAATATACCATGCCATTTGAAAAAATTGAGTTATTACTATCTGAATTTATCCAAGTTCAGAAACTTATTGAAAAGCCCTTGTACACTATTTCTACCGAATTAGTCTGTCACTCATTAAATTGGCCCTTTATCCTTAGACTGTGAAAATTGGAACCAATCAATTTGTTATTTGTAACTGGAAAATTCAGATTTTGTAACTTACTATAAATGTCATAATTTTAAGAAAAAAATTAACATCTCAAAAACACTTGAAATTAGACATCTACTACTTGACATTAAAATGTTTATTTTTCGATGCTCTATCGTTTGGTATAGGTAAGACCTCTTCTTCCCTATTCAAATAAGAAAGATGGTATACCCTGTCCATTTTAGTGTGTTACGATTCGGCAAAATCAGGATATACAAAAGAGTGACCGCCTGTTGA
>JAUIMX010000574.1:0-11569 GCA_033557805.1 Phaenonotum sp. SLE1380
ATTTTTTCGTCGCGTTTCGAAGGGGTTTGGCGAAAAATTGGCCTCAGATCGTTGGGACCTCAGGCTATACAGTTACCATGGTTTGCTTGCCCTTACAGCAATAGTTAGTAATATATTCTTCGTGAATAAGCCAGTCACGGTCATAGCTGCAGCTCATGTCCGATTTGAATTAATCGATGGTTTTGGAACAAACACCAGCGAGTGGATAAAAATGTCCGATGTAATCATCGAGGGCAACTCCTTGTTCTATCTACACTTAGACGGACCTACAGTCACTAAACCTTCGATCAGGTTTTAATTGTAATTTCATTCGAAAAATGGTACTATTTACGAAGATGATTGGTGTACAAGCATTTTATTTCACTCTCTTGAGACAGTAGTGATATGTATTTATGAAAAGATGTAGCTCGCGCACATACTATTTACTGAACATTAACTTGTAACAATAAAATCTATTTGGAAAAAAAGGTTTTTTTTGTAAACTTTTTATAAGAGCCCCCCGCACACTGCAAACTTGAAAAATGTAACTTTCCAATAATGCTCCCGCAGGATATATTTTTTCATAATTTTCAACATGATTTGGTACAAATTACCGGTTTATGTCTTTTGTCAAAAAGTTTGATCGTTTGTTTGAAGTATTCATGGCTCACTTCATAAAATGAATAACTTTTTCATAATTTTCTGGAAATTCAAGCAAAACTGCAAGTGTAAAGTATAACCTGTGATAATTAAAATTTTTAGAAAAAAAAATCTCTTTTCAATGATGTCACTATGATATCACGAGCATATTCTGTGCAAAAAAGTACCTGTAGAAAATCTTTATAGTTTCCAGGAAGCTGCTGTGATAAAAAAGTTGGAGGCAATTGAAGATATGGCGATATTTTGAAAAATCGCATCTGCCTTGGAAATAAAACACGATAGAAAACGTTAATCAATGATAGCAAGTTTTTCTCGAAAATTGAGCTTTAAGATACGTGGTTAGTTTTCTTCTATCAATTGCAGTTATTGAGATACCCTACATTCGCATCGAATTTTGTGCACCCTGTACATTTATAAATGAAAGTACCCAGTTTGAAGTATTTATTTATAAATAACGGGTGTCCTAGAGCTATTTTTCCAATAGCTAACTTTGTTATTTGAACAGATAGAAAAATGGTTAAATAGGATGAAATGATCTACAACAAAAATCCTACTTATGACCGGAATTAATTTTTAAAAGGGGTGGTCCGTAAGTTCTCAAATGGAACATACTGTATATTATTTCAGAATTTGGTAGTACTCCTTCCTCGCTTCACAAGGATTTTTTATTTTTGTCTCCACGACGTATCGTTACCGAGATAATCAAGTTTTTCTGTAATTATTCAATCTTTACAAAAACAAAAGAATCAAAGTAAGTATGCCATGGAAATTGATGAAAGAGTTTATTATTTCATGTAAACTAATGATATTCAATTGAGTCACATGTCAGTACATTACAATTATTGTTAGTAAGCCGTGGAACTAACTTTATAAGTTGAAGTCAAACGATATTTATTTTTATAGAGATATTAATTCGTGGTATGGCGCTACAGAAACACCGATTCTTATTGATAGGAACCACCAAAATTTAGGCCAATATTGATGAAAGGTTGCAAAATTACAAGAGTAATTTAATGAACGCCATGTAAACTTTGAAATAATTAATAACATTAAGCTACAGTAACAAATATGAAAATTATAACCAACAGCGGTATACAAAGTTTTAAAGTTATAACACAATAAAAACAAAACTGAAGAGAATGTTCAAATTGTTCTCCATCGGTATTAACGCAATCTTCAAACCGTCTATTCACCTCATCGATACAGGCTGCTCGGATTATTTCGGCAAAAATTTTTATACAAAATAGAATTTCTAAGATTTTTAATTGTGATGTTAATTATGGATGTTTCTTGTAGGGGACCGAAAGCGGTCGTCCTGTGAATAATAATAAAATACTTTCGAGAAAGTGTAACTTTTATTTGCAAATATATAAAATGATTTAGATGAAAGTTACTTATTTTACACAATAGAAAAATGATATGGCATAAAAAATGGAGGTTTCTATTCAAAATTTCAAAGTTATCCCCCCCCCCCCCCCCCAAATGAAGGGAGGGGGTGGGTTAGTTTTATCATCTTAAAATAGAACTTTAAGAAATAAAAAATACATGTTTTTTATTTTCCAATTACAAGTGTATTTCTCGAGATATTCGGCCGTTCCGGGACTTTCGACTCACCCTTAAATAAAATAATACGTTCAAGATTGTACCCTAACGATTATATTCAGTTTTTGGGGCAACATGTATTTTGGGTAATTTAGAGGGTGTGTTCAATAAGTTAAGCTGAATAATCAATGGTAAATGTAAAGTAAGGTCAGACAGGGTATAGCTGGAATGTTGACGATAAATTAAAATATTCCCTCTCAATCTTAGCTGCACTCCTATGCTCCAGTACTTTCGTACTGCAACGAAGCTGTCACATCATGAGCACTTCCGAACTGTATCGGAGCTTTCGCTTACATGCACTTTCGTACTGCAATGAAGCTTTTGCTCAATTGTACTTTCGGGTCCCATTACTTTCGTATTGCAATGGAGCTTTCGCTCACTTGCAATTTCGGGCCCCAGAACTTTTGCACTGCAACGGAGTTGTCACATCATGAGCACTTTCGTGCCCCAGAGTACTGTTGCACTGCATCGGAGCTTTCGCTCACTTGCACTTTCGTACTGCAATGAAGTTTTTGCTCACTTGTACTTTCGGGCCCCATTACTTTCGTATTGCAATGGAGCTTTCCCTCACTTGCACTTTCGGGCCCCAGAACTTTCGCACTGCAACGAAGCTGTCACATCATGAACACTTTCGTGCCCCAGAGTACTTTAGCACTGCATCGGAGCTTTCGCTCACTTGCACTTTCGTACTGCAACGGATCTTTTGCGCACTTGTACTTTCGCGTCCCAGTACTTTCGTACTGCATCGGAGCTTTCGCTCACATGCACTTTCGGGCCCTAGTACTTTCGCACAACAACGGAGCTGTCACATCATGAGCACTTTCGTGCCCCAGAGTACTTTCGCACTGCATCGGAGCTTTCGCCCACTAGCACTTTCGTACTGCAACGAAGCTTTTGCTCACTTATACTTTCGGGCCCCATTACTTTCGTATTGCAATGGAGCTTTCGCTCACTTGTACTTTCGTGCCCCAGTACTTTCGTAATGCATCGGAGCTTCCGCTCACTTGCACTTTTGAACCCAGTACTTTCGCACTACAACGGAGCTGTCACATCATGAGCACTTTCGTGTCCCAGAGTACTTTCGCACTGCATCGGAGCTTTCGCTCACTTGCACTTTCGTACTGCAACGGAGCTTTTGCTCACTTGTAGTTTCGGGCCCCATTACTTTCGTATTGCAATGGAGCTTTCGCTCAATTGTACTTTCGTGCCCCAGTACTTTCGTACTGCAACGGAGCTTTCGCTCACTTGTACTTTCGTGCCCCAGTACTCTCGTACTGCAACGGAGCTTTCGCTCACTTGTACTTTCGTTCCCCAGTACTTTCGTACTGCAACGGAGCTTTCGCTCACTTGTACTTTCGTGCCCCAGAACTTTCGCATTGCAACGGAGCTGTCACATGATGAGCACTTTCCTGCCCCAGTACCTTTGTACTAAAACGGAGCTTTCGCTCACTTGCACTTTGTTGCTCCAGTACGTTCGCACTGCAACGGAGTTGTCACATGATGAGCACTTTCGTGCCCCAGTACTGCAACGGAGCTTTTGCTCACTTGCACTTTTGAGCCCTAGTACTCGAAAATGCGAACACTTCAACGGAGCTTTCGCTCACTTGCACTTACGTGTCCCAATACTTTCGTACTGCAACGGAGCTGTCAAATCATAAGCACTTTCGTACCCAGTACTTTTGTACTGCAATAGAGCTGTCACATCACATGCACTCTTGTGCCCTAGTACTTTTGTACTGCAATAGGTCTTCGTCCTTCTGTCGGAAATTACGTCACAAAAATGTGTGCAAGAATACCTCGTTGCTTTTTCAAAAATTAATAAAATCAAATTGTATCAACAAGTGCGGTCTTGAGTAGTCAATCTGGTGATACCAAGAAACTGCACTTAATTATTGTAGTTGTAAGCGTTGGAATGGAAAACACATTGCAAAATTCAACAACGGAACACTGTTCATCAATCCTATCGCGTCGATATTTTGCCGCACTCTATAATTGATGATTATACTAATATGTCGAAAATTTTTTATTTTGTTCTGGGCAAAGTTCCGTGTAAAAATAATAGGCAGTAAATAGTTATCAAATAGTGCATTATTGCTTTGAATAGACACCTATACTTCCATCTTTGTAATAAAAATAAATCTTACTTTACACGAATTACTTTAAGTTTAATGTCAACTGTCTGAATAACTGGACTCAAAATCACTCCTGGAATTGAATCCGTAACATTTCTTAACACAGTCCAGTCGACGCAGTGTAGTAATTAGATGTATACTCTTAGAAGTAGAGAGTCAAAACGATCATGAGTGTTGGAATTAACGAAACCACCAAGGTGGAAATGTCGGAAAAATTCGAGACTCACTATGTAACTCAAACAGAATTTAAATCGGAAATAATCGAGAATATAAAAATTGAAAACGATTCAGACCCATTAGGTGATATTGATACATCAAGTGCAGTGCAAGTTATGAAACAGGAAGAGTTGGTTCTTAAAACCGAAAAATGTTTCACCGAGCATGTGACTATATGTGAGCCTAGTATCCAACATGTTATGGATGAAAATATTGTATCTAAAGAACAGCGATTCCAACGTGAAAATAAGAACACAATAGAACCTTCCGAACTTGAGTTAAATTTTCGTTGTCGACTGAAAAATTGCAACAAAGCTTTCAAGTTCAATTGTTATTTGCAACGGCACTTGAAGTCGCATACTGCTGAAAAACCTTTTCGCTGTGGCGTCGAAAATTGCACAAAATCTTATTCTAAAAGCGAATATTTGAATATACATAAAAGAACTCATACTGGGGAGAGACCCTATCGGTGTATTGTCAAAGGTTGTGACAAAACTTTTATTCAAAAGACTAACTTAGTGAGTCATAGTTTAACTCATACAGAAGATAGACCGTATCATTGTGAATTAAGGGACTGTGACAAATCTTTTAAAAGTCAAACTTATTTAGAACGACACAAGAAAACACATATTGAAGACAAACAGTATCGTTGTGAATTTGAAAATTGCAACAAAGCATATAAGAACAGAAGCGACTTAGTGTTGCATAGGAAGACTCACACTGGTGAGACCTATCGTTGTGACATTGAGGATTGCGAAAAAGTTTTCGTTAGTAAACTGTTATTAGTGGTGCACATGAGAATCCATACTGGCGAAAAGCCTTATCGGTGTGAAATCATGAATTGCCAGAGAGCTTTCAGGCGGCGAACAAATTTGAAAGAGCACATGTTAACCCATAGTAGCAAAAAACCCTATTGTTGTGAAATTAAGAATTGCCATAAAACCTTCACCCTGCTAACAAAATTGAAGAGGCATATGACCATCCATACTGGCGAGAAACCTTTTCGTTGTACAATTGGAAATTGTACCAGGACTTTTCGCTTGAATGAATCGTTGAAATATCATATGACAACACATTCAGGTGAAAAACCGTTTCGTTGTGAAATTACGAATTGTTCCAAATCTTTCAGCAAACAATCGTCTCTTACAATACATATGAGAACCCATACAAACGAAAAACCGTACCGTTGTGAGTTTGGGAAGTGTCACAAAGCTTTTACTCGGCCATCAACTTTGAAGATTCATATCAGAACTCATACTGGCGAAAAACCGTATCATTGTGAAATTCGGAATTGCTCCAAATCTTTTAGCCAGCAACCACATTTAAAGAAGCATATGGAAACAAATCATAGTGACCACTTAATTCAGTAACCATTACAGTTACATATACAGGTGTCCCAAATTGCTCGTCCTCTTATATAAACTACCCCTATTTGAGGGTTTGAAGAAAAACTGATTTAGGTGTCCTTTTTTTTGTATTTAGTTCACGTGCACTGGAATCATTTTTCTATCATTTGTCGTTTTCGCTCTACAGGGTGATTTCAAAACTGGTCGATTTCTTCTTTTGCCCGTAACTTCTTTGTTTTTATTCGAATCAAAAAATGAAAAACACTTTCTTGAAGCAGTTTTTCGTGGGGATTAATAATTTGAAATCAAATTCCGTCAACAGTCATTTGTTTTCCAGATATTCCCAATAATTTTGATTTTTCTTACAGAAGTCATAGTTGGCTATGGCATAGTTTTTTAGATAAAAAAATAGCTTTTCAATGATTTAGCATATGTCATACCTATTTCGACAAATGCAATAATTATGCGCATTTTCTCGAAAACAAATGAATAAAAAGTTCTTAAAAATCAAAACAGCTATGAGTTTTGACATCAAATTTAGTGTTTTAAACTATCTATAATTAAATATTATAAATATATATATAAATTATGGAAAATATTGAAAATCGATAATGTTTCTGCAATTTTATTTTTTAATCATAAACTGCCCTTGAAGTCAATCAAAAAAATTACTTGCAAATGTTATCAATTTCTGAAAACTATTTTATTTTCAATGCTGGATGATTGATTATTTATTATGAGACAGTAGACCTATGTCAAAAATCATAGCTAGCCAGATTTTATTTATTTGTTTTTAGCAAAATGCGCATAACTATTGCATTTATCGAAATAGGTATGACATATGCTATATCATTGAGAAGTTTTTTTTTTTTCAAAAAAACGATGCCATAGCCAACTATGACTTCCGTAAGAAGAATCAAAGTTGTTGGGAATATCTCGAACACAAATGACTGTAGACGGAATTGGATTTCAAATTATTAATCCCCAGGGAAAACTGCTTCAAGAAAGTGTTTTTCATTTTTTGATTCGAATGAAAACAAAGAAGTTACGGGCAAAAGAAGAAATCGGCCATTTTAGAAAATCACCCAGTAGAGCGAAAACTACAGATGATAGAAAAGTGATTCCGGTGCACATGAACTAAACAACAAAAAAGAGCAAAGGACACCTAAATCAGTTTTTCTCTGAACCCTCAAATAAGGGTACTTTATATAAGAGGACAAGCAATTTGGGACACCTGTACAGTGAGTAAATGCTGTGCAGGTTACATTAGGTCTCAAATTGGTTTGGTTTTGCATATCTGTTTCTGCATGTGTATAATTGCATTCTATTACAGGCGACCCACCAAAATTTTACACTAAAAGTTTTTAAGGATGCAATGGAGACAGATAGTTGATATTTTGGGATCATATCTAAATCAATAAAACCACTTAATTGAAATATTTGAAGGTTTTCAGTATTTTGGTTTGACCGGAAGTGACCTCAACTTTGTTAGTTAAATTGGGAAGAGGACAAGAAACAAATGTTTTCAAATAGTACATGAAAAAATATCAATAACTTGTCGAGATATGCATATTCCTATCTCTTTCGGTTTATAGATTATTAATTTTCTAGTGAATTTTTGACAGATGAAGTCTCGCAAAGTATCAACTTTTACGTATTCAAAAAGTGGTTTTATTTGGTTAGTATATGATCCCAAAATAGCCAATAATTTGTCTACATTGCTTCCTTATGAACTTTTAGTATAAAGCTTCGCTGGGACACCTGTATTTTCTAACCAGTTCATGAATCTAGACTCTGCTGATTTTATCTTTTTAAACACGAAGACAAAACCAATGCATTTTACATAAATGCCTTTAGACGTACTGATCGACTTCACGCAACTTATGTAATCAGTATTTGAGGAGTTGATTATTCCAATGATACTAATAATAATAGGGACGAACTGTGTTTGAAAGTCAATAATTTGTGTTAAATTATGAGCACGCAACGTGGATTCGACTCGTGGACAATTGAAACTATCATTCGTAAAGGAACTACATTTAATAACTGAAAGTCAAAAGTATCCAAATACTCATTCGTTGAAAACACTTTACGATGATAAACTACATCAACCATGATTGTTCCTTCTTTACTAGCAGATGTAACTCATAAACGCTGGCCAAAGATCAAAACTGACAATTTTCCCGTTTTGAAATTGACTTTTACTGTGATCAGTCTGAAAAAACTTCACCCATCCAGATCATTTTGAAAAAATCCCACCCATCCATATCCGCATCCTCATAATCGGTTAACCATTCTCAGTCAAACCTGAAACATTAAATTTATTATTGTAGGTTTGGATCGGAGTCCCTTTCTTTATGTCGTTATAAAGTGTTAGTTGACGTGTGTTTGGCTTTGGAAATGCGGAAGTATTGGAGAAAAAACAAAATTATAATAGGAAAATCAAAGATATGTCTAATAAACAAAATGCGGTAAACGATCGAAGCGATGTAGAAAATTTAAGTATTATATGTATATCATAGAATAATTGCAATGTCCAGTTATGAAGTAGTAGATTGATTAATTCTAAAAATTTTAGCATGTGTCATTTTAGGAAAAAAATTGATTCAATTTAAAAAAGAAAATATGTATTTTTATGAGGATAGAGACACAGCACAACAGATGTTTTGTTTACATTTGTGTCGATTGGAGGCCATTATGTTGTTGACTGCCTTACATGACGCACCATCAAGATTATTGTAAGTTTTCAATATTTCGAAAATTGAATTTCAATGGTCATGTTTTATTTATCGTTGGAAGCTTGTCTAATGCATTGTTTTTTATGTTCTTATTGATTCAGATTATAATAATTTTTTGAAAAAGGCGAGAAATATACGTCGAAACTTAAAAGAAGGTGTTTCATTGGCTCATTAAAAAAAAAACGAGTTAGAACCCAGGAATTTTATTACAATATTGAATTTATTAACTAGTGATATATTTTTGATATGTGGCGAGAGTATTTTTCTTGTTGGGAAAAAGGGCTTCTTTTCTTGATTGTAAGAATGCATAAATCGCTGCAATTGAATGAATTTTGAATTTAATCTTGATCCTCTTGGATTTAACACTGTGTGTGCAATTCTTGGGATGAGGATCATGAATAATAATAATAAAATTCTTGAAAAATTATACTTATTTGAACTGTTGTTTCTAGTGATAAAGGCTCATATAAATCGGAGTCCAAGAATTGCACACACAGTGTTGCAATTGAAGTTTATTTGGGCACTTCTGAAAATCACACATTAAAAAATCGACACATTCCAAAAATACAAGAGATAGGTTTTAAATTCATGTTTTGAAAATAAACATACCTGTTCCCGTGAAAAGTGATAAAAATATCAAAATTTCAACATATTCAAGAATTTGTAATCCCATTCTCTATACCACAGAAAGCTGCTTCTGTAGTGAATTGCATTACTCCATCTTGAATAGTTTTCGAGATATGTAATAAACAGTTTTTGAAAAAAAGCGTTTCAGTGAATTCTCCCTCACTCATAAAGTAAGGATTTTTATTTTTGATTTTTCTAGTATTTCATGCCATAAATATGCTACTAACTGTTGAACAGGTACCGACCGATCAAATGCCGTTGACGTATAAAAAACAGGCCGTTGCCGTGTACTCAATATTTACTTCGCGTCATTTGCTGCTTTGTTTTGAGTGTTTATTTAGTGCAATGCTTCAGTTTTTTTAACTATTTCTACTATTTACTACGCACGTGAATTATAACAGGAAGTAAACAATCAATTTCTTTATTTTAAGTGAAAAATCCAAATCTAGTTTTATTTTTAGGTTGTGCGTTATTTTGCCCATTATTTTCACCCAGATACTAAGTCAGAGAACATGCTATCGTGCAAGTGTAAAAGGTAACTAAATTATTATTATTAAATTTTACAATAATTGTGATTGGAAATTTAAACAACATGTATTTTTTATTTTCTCAAGTTCTATTATACGATGATAAAAATAAGCCACCCCCACCCTTCATTTGGGAGGGGTGGGGAGTAACTTTGAAATTTCAAATAGGAAACCCCATTTTCTATGCCATATTATTTTTCGATAGAGTAAAATAAGTAACTTTTATTTGAAACATTTTATTCGATTCGTGACAGATGGCGCTGCAATCGTAAAAATCAAATTTTGATATGATTCCAAAAAATGCACATTGACAGCGTAATTCAGTTTATAAGATGTTCAAACTGATTCTTTTTTGTTCTTGGTATTGTGCAAACCAGATGCGTGGTATCAAATAATTCCTTTACTTCTTCGTATGATAGGTCGCGAAAAAAATTGAAATAGTGTATTTTTGAATATTTTTGGAAATATCTCGAAATCCTTCAAGAATATGAAAAAAATGCATTCTATAAAATTTGTTCCCTAAAACATTACCAATTATTTCACACTATCAAAAAATAATATGGCATAAAAATAGAGGTTCCTATTTAAAATTTCAAAGTTACCCCTCACCCCTCCCATATGAAAGGTGGGGGTGGGTTATTTTAATCATCGTAAAATATAACTTGAGGAAATAAAAAAATAAGTGTTTTTTTAATTTCCAATTACAAGTCTATTTCTTGAGATGTTCGGCCGTTCCGGGACTTTTGACTCACCCTGTATAAAATGCTTGAACAGAATATGACATTAAAAGTATATCTGAATAACATATAGGTCGCTATGATCACCTGAAATGTTGTTTTCGTTTTTGTCATATCCTTTTCATGGCAGAATATTGTGATATCATTTTTGCATTACTTATTGCATAATTTAGTTTTTAGAGTTGGAGTCGATGAGATACACCGTTTCAGAGAAAAATGCAATCCAAGTATTCCTACCTGCGTCAACGGAAATTGAAGAATTCAAAATCAAACCATTTTAATCTAATATGTCTGTATCATAGGTTAACAAGTTACTCAGTGAGTTGATATTTGTTGAGAATTCAGTTTATTTATTTGTTGATTTAAAAAAAAAACCTTCATAACTTCTTCCAAAATAAAGAAAATTCAATACTAGGTTCACAGCTTGAGAAGATCTGTGAAACTCAATCATTGACAAATACCAGTTTACTGAGTAACTTGTCAATCTGCGGCGTAGATATACTAGGTTGACAAGTTATGAAAAAAAATCTCTAATTCTTTAGGGAAGCAAAATTGTATTGAGATGAAATTGTCTAAATCGTCCTATTTTGGACTCAGAGATATGCTATTCCCGTTTGTCGCATTAGTTACGAAGTACCTTGTATGTAGTGATAATAAGATGATAAGACATTCAGTCTGTTATATTAAACCTGCAATTATCAAATATCGGGTGAGGCAAATCAAGTGGCAACTAAACTTATTTGGAAAACTGTCCAAAAATTCCAAATTGAATTCACATACTTTGCTTTGTTCGATGGAGGAACTTTGTCTAAAATATTTTTAGATAACATGCACTTCCGGTCCAACCGGAAGTAGATCCATCTTCCTTCAGCGAAAATATCAAGGTACCTTGACATATTTTTATAATAATTATTGTTCATAAACTAAACATTTTTTGTATGGGAAATTTTTTGATATTTGATTATTGAATATGTTTCTGATGATCCTATAATAAAATATTTGCTG
>JAUIMX010000575.1:0-11568 GCA_033557805.1 Phaenonotum sp. SLE1380
ATTTTCATTTTTTTCACGATTTATCAAGTAGGTATGTGGCATTTTCTGATGTCAATTTTTAATTACGCATTACTAACATCATTATACCAACGTTACAATGCAATCAAAACGCAACAGCGATATATTTAATCAATTCTACACTCATGGAAATGATATAATTTGAATTTAATGAAAAGCAAAAAATAAAATGGAGAAAACAATCAGGATTATTGAAAATGTCCCTCGTTTTCACGCATAGAATTTAGAACGTGTTTATTCAGTTTTTTAGTGACGGCCATGTTTTTAGGTGCGTGTTATTGACAAATATATAAAAAATGCTACAGAAATAGATTAAAATTGTAGGTGCATGTTATGCACCGGAATATACGGTAAAAATAATAATAGCTGTATGTCATTGTACTATTTTGTGCAATAAGGATCGCAATCCAGATTTCAAATAAATAAAACAATTTGAAAAATAATCAAATTAAATGTAAAATATACTTCGAAATTTTTCAGTAGGGCATTACCGCCTCCACCAGCTCACCACTCGAGTGCGAGACCAATGTTGGCGAGCCACGCCACCCATCCACTACCAGCTCATCTTCAGTTTCCCTCACATGCTCAGGTGGCCGCAGCTTCATACGGTTTCGCTCCGCTGAGCCCTGCTAAAAGCCACCAATACCAAGCGAGTCTCTGGTTCGCAGAATGAATTTAAAAACCTGAACTCAGTTTCGGGGTTGTATTAATTTTAAGTGACAATATGATAATATTGCATAAAATAAGCACGACAATTTTAGACGCGTTTCTGTTATGTATATAGTTAGTTCGAGTGTATAATATGTTCGGGAGTTTTAAACATGTAGCTATTTCCTATATAATTTTTTTTGTCGTAAAAACTCATTGCATATATTTTAGATTTATTTATTGTTAACATCGTGCCTTAGTATAATCTCATTTTTTTATTATTATAATCTTAATCGTAAGGGCTAACAGAGCACAGACATATTCCTTTTATTGCTATTTCACGTTTCTTGTATATAGACCTTGATAAACTAAGTTTTTTTTGTAAATACATTGCTTTTGATAGTTACTGGTGCTTGTAATTTTAAATTGAATTTGAAAAAATGAAAAAGATTTTATGCAGTATTATCGGATTTAACGTGCTCTAAGCTCTTTGTGCAATTCACTTGTTCTTTGTATTTTATTCTGTTCTCTGTATATATCTTTAGCGAAATGGTATTAGTTTAAGTCTAAGTGATATTTAGGTTAGTCGATAATATTTTTGCAATTTCAGGTTTTTAATCTAATTTTAAGAAGTGTATCCTTTTTTTCTCGCAAATCAGCCGTTCGAGTTGTTTTGCCTGTTGCACCGTTTCACGTGCGTTTATTTAAAATAAGTACTGCCTTGAATTGATAGTTGTTAGCATTTTAGTCATGCTACTTATAATTATTATTCTTTTTTTTTTAATTTTAAAGTTGGTGTAGTTTTCCTTTTACTAATTTTACTGGTGGTGCAAACGCCACAATTCGTAAGTGTTTAGAAAATGAAATTTGATGTGCCTGTTTATTGAGTACGACTCTGTGTTTTGACGTTAAAACTGCACTAGTAGCCTGTAGTTAGCCGTTTTTTAAATGTTTTCTAAAGAACAGGGATACCTAAACGTCAATGGGAGTTACGGCAATAGTTGTGATATTAAAAAAATGATCATTTTTTTAACTTGTACATATATATATATTCGCCTAGTGCGCTTCGAATGGAACTTGTTTCCGGAAAAGCGCACGACTAATTTTATTAAAATTAGGTTTAGGAAAGTACGATACCGCAACTCTACTTTTGTTAGAGTTCAAATTGGTTGTTGTACTACAATAAATAATATTTTTGGAATGTGTAGTCATAGCAGAATATGTTAAAAAAAGTATATATTATAAATATAACCTTAATCAGGTGTCTGCAAAAAACAAATGGTAGTTATTATAGTTATCTAACCGAAGCTGTCCAAAATCTGTATGCATGTTGATGTGTCGTTCACTTTCATGTTTTTTTTTTTGCGTTTTTCAAAGATGTCCCCTTTAAAAAAGCATATTTCAACTACAATAGCGACTGAACTATTAATTTTTGTTTTTCATGAAATACTTCATTATTTTTTTTTTAGTAGGGTGGTTCGAATTTTTTTGCGAACGTTTAGGAACGCATTAGACTTTGATTCGAACCACCAAATAAAAATCAAAACTGCTATTACAAATCAGCAAATTTTCTAATTAAAAATTGAAAAAAACGAATCCGATTAGTGCGTTTAAAAAAAAATTCAAAAAACCGTAGGTGCATGCTCTAGGTATACAAAAAAAAAGTTATTAATAAAAGCCTTATTAAGAACAATATGTGTAATAGTGGTTTTTCATAATTTGGCATTTTTGCATTGGAAAAAGCTTTTTTCGTTACGATCCTAAAAAAACTAGTATTTTAACTGTAGGTTTTTAATGCACAGGGTGATCCGTTTTATATACAAATAACAGCGAATTAGTAGTAGTTGCCAAAATAAAAGATTGAATTAATAAAAATTCCGACTGTACATATTACAATGTTTTTTTTTTTTTGTTTTTACGCGCCGCGGCCTATTGCAGCAACTCTTTTCAATAAAAAACATTTCATAGTTGTTAAAATTACAGTAATTCAGCCTTGATGTGTAAATAAAACTTTTTTTTTATTAATTAAAATAAGCTTGGGTTCTTGTTTAGGATTGAAAGAACGCTTATCAATTTAGCACAATAATTATATGTACCTCAGTAACCAATTCTAATCTTTTAGATCTCTCTAAGTTTTTTTTTTTTGATGATGATAAATTCATTTCCTAGCGTAGACGTAGTTTTTTTTTTCGCTTAATTGTATATATTTAGTTTTTTTTTGGATTTTGGGTAAAAAAGATGTATGATTAGTTACCACTTATCGCTTAGTGTGGTGTTTTCTTTATTCAAATAATTTGTCGTAACCATATCATTTGATTTTTTCTAATGAATATATCAAATAAATATTTATATATAAATATATATATTGTAAAATATTCACTTCCAAACCTGAAAAAAACTAACAAATAAGATTTATACTGATATGATATAAAATACTAAAGGCTGCACGACAGTTGAATTAGTACTGTTAGGGCGTTTTTTTTTTCTGTAATCGGACGATTTATTTTAATCGCACGAAATTCGAGCATCAGAACTGAATTATCACCGTAAATATCACTTCATAAACTTTAAGTCAGTTAGATTTGTTACACTTACAAATTTTTGTTTATATTGCTAAAAATTCGATCAAAAAAAATCGAATAATAATTCTTCCCCTCTTTTTACATGCATTATTTTATTATTAAATTATTTCCGTTGTGCTACGAACAGAATTTTAATGTATATTAATTTAAAAAAAAAACTGATGATATTGATGAAATTCTAAGAAAAATTTAAATTTTTTCATGTGAATAAAAATAAATTATATTATAGAGCGAATTTGTTTACAGCTAAGTGAAATTTGTTGTTTAAAGAGTGGAATTTAAAGTTATTGTACAAAATGCGTTTTCAAATGTTGATATTTGGACACCCTTACAGTGGCGTGAAACTTGGGCATTGATATAGTCAGAGTGTGTGACCATCCACGTAGTGTGACTTCACATCGCATCGAGATTATGTCTTAATTGTTTGTGATTTTAAATTGTATTATTAATTTTTTTATACGAATATAAAAAATATCTACGACTCATTTGGGATCATCAAGTACTTGGGAATTCCATTATTTTCCAGAATTTTTTCAATATTTCAATAATAAATGTAAAATACAATTTTGTAGAAAATTCCTTCAAGTGATGTTGATTTTGCGATAACTTCAAACTTTTTGCAATATTAAATATTATTAATAAATCCGTTCGACTACAACTAATGTATGAATATAATTATATTGAAATGATCTTTATTTGTTGAATATAACTTTCAAATATCTATCTAGTAAAAAGTACCATTGTGTTATCTACCTATCAACAAAATATTATCAAATATTCAATTTCAGTTGTTTAGAAAAAAAATAAAATATTTTTGAATATATTCAATTACAATCCCTCATTGTTTAAAAATATTTAAAAAAATGTAAATGAAATTTAATGCTAATTTGCAACAACATAGTAACGTTTGTTCTCTAAACATAATAACTAGCAAAATCAATTCATAAAAGTTCCAAAATTGCCTATCAGTCAATGATAAAATACTTATTAAGATTTGATTAGAAAAAAATCTGAAATACAATATTTTGATTGTAAAGATGTATCCCATTTTGATTTATTAGGGAAAAAATTTGACAAGAAATAATAATTTCAACATATTCAGAATTGGGGTAATTTGTTAAAACATATAAGGGAGTTTTTTCAAAGAAATCGGTTCTATTTCTAAAAAAAAATTAAATAAATTTGTTATAAGAAATTTTTGGTATTTTCCTGGTTTTTTTTTTTTGGTGAGGCACTTTATTAATAATTTGAGCATTATAATTATTAAAATTAGTTTGTTCGAGTTATGTCGAACTATGTTTTTTTTTTACTAATTTGTGTTTGTACTATTAAAAAATAAGTTGAAAATAATTAGGAAAATAATAGTATTTACAAGTGTCAATCAAGTCAACTGAAAAATGAATTAAAATTTATTTTTTCAAAAGAAAAAATGAAAAATGTGACCTCCATTGATTTATATATTTTGTAATTTCTGTGGCAATTATTGGAATATAGCTTATATTTTGTTTCAGAAACTGGACATAATTTTTTTTTATATTTACATCAGCATTGGATCTTTTTTTTTTCGTCTTACTATGGGGTTTCCTAAATATTCTTAGGGTTAATATTTTCACTTCCATCAATATTTTGCTCGATTTTACTAGGATTTTCCATTAGAATCAGAATTTGTAACAAAAGTCTAAAAATCAGAATTTCTTCCATTTTTCGGCAAGTCTTGCAGATTTTTAATAATTTTTTTTGTTTTTTTTTTCAAAATTTTTTTGTTTTTTTTCTAAATTTTTTTGCAAGTTGGGACTGAAAATTTTGGTAATGCGAATGGATATAATTATGAAATTCCCAACTTCATATATTTCGTTATTAGTTCTTTTCTTCTTCTGTCTTCTTGCCACTTGCTACCAAAGATCCGTCTCAATATCTTCCTTTCACAATCTTGCAACCTCAATTGGTTTTTTCCGTTCATCCCTCATGTTTAAAGCGCAATTTAGCGTTGGCCATGATATTGATTTATACACTCTGAGTTTTGATCTATATGAATAGGTCCTTAGACTTCAAAACCCCATGCAGTGACCTCGCGCACCTATTACTTCTTGCCATTTGGAGAACAATCTTTTTACCCTCTTCGATTTTATTCGTGACTAGAACCTCAAGTACATACAACCATAGACATCCATGATATAACTATCCACTTTCTCAAACTCCCTCATCTTAACTACATCCCTTTAAAACACTAGAATCATTTTTCTTTGTTCTTCCATGTTTATTTTTTTATTATCCGGGCTATAGCGTATCATGACATCTTCCGCTTTCTCTTCTCTATGCCTCACGGTCCATCCATAGGTCTTCTGTTAGGTTTCTTTCTAACATAGTCTTCGTAATTCCTGATTTCCATGTTATGGATGGTCTTCCTCTTCTTTTTTCTTTCTGCTTGGATCCATTGCATAATTATCTTTGGCAGTCGTTCCTGCGGCATTCTCAGGACATGGCAGTACCATCTAAGTTTTTTGTCTTACTTATTTTCATCTTCTCTCTTCTTCATTTGATTTCCTTTCCAACCGGGATATCCCTGCCGCCCTTTGAAGAAAATCCGTTTCTGTCGCGGTTATTTTTGTTACCATTTTTTTTAGGTATCTGCCATACCATGTTTATTTTTCAATGCCATAAATTTAGTCCTATCGTAGCCAAACATTAACCTCACTTCTTCAAAAGCTTCTATTACTTTTCTTGATAAGTTTTCTAGTCCTCTTCTACTTCTTGCCAATACCACAAGGTCATCAGCTTACCCCAAACATTAATGACTCTTATTATAAATCAATCGTCTGCTGTTTATGCAACTATTCCTTATTAAACTTTCCAATTTGAGATTAAACAGAGATGGGGAAAGAGGGTCATCCTGTCTCAGACCATTTTGCATTTTGAAGCCTTTCGATAATTGTCCATTCGTTTTGACTTCACACTTTGTTTTTTTTTTTTACGGTCATCGCTATCAATCTAGAAATCTGGGCAGAGATCTTCAGTTGGTGTATTGTTTCTACCTACTTTGATCGCTTCACGGTGTCTCAGGCTCTTTTAAAGTCGATGAGCAATATACAATATACCAGCACTAATAAACACAATCGTACATTTTACTCATAACATGCACTCGAAACTTGTTTCAATATGAATATGGGGTCAATTGCGGATCTCCCCATTCTAAAACCATACTGACATCCCCCTAGTTCATCCTCACCGTATTTTTCTTGTTTCTGTTTTATTGATATCATCAAAATTTTGTAGGTGACAACTAGCGAAGAAATACCTCTGTAGTATCGGAAAAAATAATTAAATTTCCGCACTGTTTAGGCATAATCTCTTCATTCCAAATTTGAGTTATCAGCTCTTATATTTCTGATTTTATACTGCCTCTCACCCCCCCTCCCTCCATGTTTCAGACACTCTGCTACGATGGCAAGCAACAGAATAGTTCCAAATAAATTTGAAATGTACGTGTTTGGACAATGTTTTTCTGTTGTTTGGACAAGCAAGGATCTAATATCGACAATCGCTCTTTTAAATGTCGATATTCTAATTTTTCAAGGATGGACTTGATTTCACATCTGTAGCGCATTTACTTCATTTGTAGGGAAAAAAATGCATTCCCACTATTAAAAATCACAGCCTATAAACATTCGGACAAAAAACAAACCCCTTTTCTCAAAAAAGTTCTGAACTATGAATCTAATATTGAAAATCATACCTTACGCATTTGATTTTGGTCAAATAATATCAATACCAATATTCCATTTTCAAAAATAAGTATATTTACTGTTATAAAGAAGAAAAAAAAACAATAAAAATGATTGGAAAACAGGTACATTCTTTGAAGGGTGCTAAGAAAAAAAGTCGAAGCGTCTAAAAACAATTTATGCAATTTAAAAACGGGAACAAACCCGTTCACTCTGGCTATACCATTGTCCAAATCTAGTCACCGTAAAGCGGTATCCAAAATTCGCTTGACCCTACAAGCCCTAGTATCAACAAAAAAAAACCAATCGGACATTTCCGTGTAAATTAATTTGTTTTTATCGAAAATGCGAAAAATATTTGCGTCACGATTACTGAAAGCGCCCCACAGGTAGATTTACTATTATTATAAATGTTTTACACAAGACTGGTGTAGTCATGTCAATATTTAGCTATTTAGAGGTATTTTTACCACTCTATGGTGATAGGCTAAAAATATTGTAGTGACCTATTAGTAATTGTATATTGTTATAATTAACGTAACCATTTTATATGGACTGTCAAATAATGATTTTAAAGATAGATTGTTTCATGTTCTAATATAACACGGATTTTCACTAAACCAGAGGGGACGTAGTGTGGAGAACGCTGTTTCGCTATCGAAACGTACAGTACAAAGTTGAAAAACTAGAAAAAATTTAAACTATTCAAAATGATTTTAGCAATTTCTTCAAAATGATTTTAGCTATTTCTTCAAAATGTTTTCAACCATTTCTTCAAAATGATTTTAACCATTTTTTCAAAATTATTTTAACCATTTTTTTTTTAAATGATTGTAATAAAAAATGCCCAATTATTTTGTTAATTTAATAATTAAAAAAAAAAAAAACTGGTAACACCATTGATGTGATAATTTTTCTTCACTACGTTCCCGCAAATTTTTAATTTTATAACTATTACGCTTTAGTTATATTTATTTTTGCTTGTATATTTGTAATTACAACAGAGTTGAAGCTGCATCTTAGTAAATTCTATAACAGAATTAAATTCAGTTTTTTTATTTATTTATTTTCATTTCCCTTTTACCCAAATTACTGCGTAAGTATTTTTTCATTATATTTTTCCTAGATTTTTTTAAATTATTTTCCAAGTTACAATATTATTTTTATTACAACATTAATACTGTTTTTACCACAACATTAATACTATTTTTATCACAACAACATTAATATTATTTCAACCACAACATTAATATCATTTTTGTAATTGCAATATTTTTAGAAATAATTTTGTAATTGCAATATTTTTAGAAACAATTTTTTAATTGCAATATTATTTTAAATAAGTGATAATCCGTTTTATTCTCAAAAAAAAAAGTATATTCAAGCGCAGAGTGATTCCGTAGGTCTTTAGTACAAAGTAAAAAAAAATGGTTACATTCGACGTCTAATCAAATATACTTGTCTTTCGTCTCAAGTTGCAAGATTTGAAACAATTTGTTTGTGTCCAAATAGATGTTCTTAAACTTTTAACCGTTACAAAAAAATGTATACCTTTTGTGAAATTGCACTTGATATTCATGAAATTCCCATAAATTTACGTCCGTCAGATTTATTTGGAAAATTTGTATAAATCTGGTGGTCGTTATTCAAACCTACCCTAAAAATTAGACAATCTGTATATCCCTAGAGAAAAAAAGTGAATAGCGCTATAATTAAAATTGTAACAGTTACAGCTAATTAGTGAAATTATTGCTGGGAATTTAATGGTTGCTTAAAATTTGCTAAACTTTACTGTTTGCGTAATTCGTACATTTTTTAATGGATTTCGCATTCGGTATTGTGTAGATTTAACAAAAAAAACTTTACATTAGTGTACGATATTGGTCCTCAAAAATTGTAAAACTCACAAGCAAATCTATTTAATTTCATTTGTTTCCATTCAATTTTTGAAAAAGGCATAGTCCATACAGTCGTTTCACTCTCCGTCAACAATCCTAAAAGCCTACTGCGCATTCTTCTACTAGTCAATTTCATGCCACTAAAATTTCAATTAATTTAAAAAATCACAAACAATGACTTCATTTATACAATTTTATGGAAATCGAATTTATTTGAAACTTAAAATCTTCTACTGCGTTGTTATATAGAGAAGAAATATTATCACAAAACATTGGGGGACAACCAAGGTATCCACGGATTTGCCTTCCAGAGTCCCCAAAGGGATCAATATTAAGCCTCCTGCTATTCATAATCTATACCATGGATTTAAAAGAATTCCTATCAAACCAAACAAGTATAAGACAGTACACTGGTGATATTTGCGCATATGGACGGAGTGTTTGGCTGCCTCAAGGCATGGCTCAATAGAAATGGACTAATCATGAATGACACCAAGTCAAAGATAATGAACACAAGAAGTTAGCTTGTGGATTTGAGTTGATTGGAGGTGTTCCCATGATGATTTTCGTTCTCTGTGATTTAAGCACACAATCTATCAAGGATATACTAGTTGCATAAGAACTGTGCAAATGAGGTGTCGAAGAAAATATACTGTCAACAGAGGGTTAAGACAAGGAGGAACATTAAGGTCACTACTTTTTATTATATTTTAATGAACGAAGCAATTAAAAATGAAAAACCAGAATGGAAGGACTCAACATTGGGTATACCAGGATGCAACCAGTGGTAGTCAAGCTAACAGCATTTTGCAGATGAACTTGCAGAGTTTGCATCAACAACATAATATAGAAGCACCATAGGAAGAATTGAATGAAAGAAAGCTTGAGATCAATGTATCCGAAATTAAAACAATGGCTCTGGGAAAATTTTATGGAGGACTGTGGAAATCGAAATGAATGGAGCTGCGACAGAAGAAGAGAAAACAATGAGGAAGGAGATTACCAATAGAATTGGAAGCGCAGAAGGTGTATACCAGAAATTAAGAAATCCCAATTATTTGGAAAAAAAGAAGTCAGCAAAAGTATAAAAATCAAGCTATCCAAAACAATATAATATGTACTTGCCTACACTAATCTATGGATGTGAAACCTGGATATTCACTCAAAGGAAAAGAAGCAAGATTCAAACGAGCAAAATGGAATTTCTCAGATCAATGGAAGGTGACACCACCAACATTGATAGAATACATAGCAAAGAAATCAGACGATGTGAAGTGGAGAGTGTGCCAGAAAAAATGGAGAAACAACAACTGAGATGGTTCGGGCATGTG
This sequence comes from Phaenonotum sp. SLE1380, assembly GCA_033557805.1. Classification (NCBI taxonomy): domain Eukaryota; kingdom Metazoa; phylum Arthropoda; class Insecta; order Coleoptera; family Hydrophilidae; genus Phaenonotum; species Phaenonotum sp. SLE1380. Next base: position 10,200 of record JAUIMX010000575.1, read on the forward strand.
ACAAGGATAGACGGAGACAGAATTACAAAAGGAGTGTGGGAGACAAATACTGTGGAGAGGAAAGTGAGAGGTCTGCCAGTGGAAACGTGGAATAAAATAGAGTCTAAAATTTGTGCCAAGCGAGGAATAGATTGGGAAAAGAATTTTCGCGATGGGAGAGAAAACATGTGAACTCACATAAAAGCATGTCTTAAACAATGGAGAAGCTTGTATGCAACCACATTGCAAATGGGACATTCAAAGTAAACCCTCTATCAAGACATTGATATGCGTACCAAAAAGTCAATCAATAGTCGATACCTTGGATGACCTGACCAGGACACTAGAGGCACGCTTTTGTACCAAGAGATTGCGCTTGGACTTTACATGGACGCAGAGGGTGCATTTGACAATTCAACCATTTAATTCATTAAGAAGGGAGCCATCAGGAAGAGAATTGATGTTCCAACCATACGATTGATCAAATCATCCCTGCAAGGTCCCAAGGTGACCGCAATAACTATTGGAGGCAAAACAAACTCCATCTACCCAATCAAAGGTTGCCCACAGGAAGAAGTCCTCTCCCCTCTACTGTGGTACCTCATAGTGGATGACCTACTATCCACTCTAAATAAGAAAAACTACAACCCATATGGGTATGCTGAAGATATTGCTTTTATCATAAGGGGTAAATTCAATAGTACAGTTTCACACTGGTTCAGAATGCCTTGAACACCATATTACATCGTGGTGTTACCTAGAAGGGTTTGGCATCAACCCTGCCAAGACCATAATGGTGCCATTCACCAGACGTAGAAAGCTGAACATAACGGCTCCCAAAGTATCAGAGCACCAGATATGGCAATGTCAAATATCTGGGTGTTATGGTGGAAAGAAAGCTTTTACCTGGAATGCTTACCCAGAAAAAGTACATGTAAAAGTTTGTACTCTGGACATGCAAGAAACTATTTTTGCAAGACTGGGAATATGAACCCCCAAAATGGTTCAAAAACATCTGTATAATATAGTTGTATGTAGATGATGTTAGGAATTTGGGTTTGATACTTGTTGATAGTACTCTTATTTTCATAAATTGTGATTTGATCTCCTGATTCATATTTGCTACTCTCAAACTGATTAACCGAAACCATTTTAGTTCTTTCATGATTTAGCTCTGTGGTTGTCTGTATGATTCCTTGCTTACCGCAATCAATAACAAATGTATCAAAAGAATACAAAACTTATGTTTGAGACTTATTTTTGGCATTAAATGTGGTGGAAGGGTTTCTCATTTTCTGAGAAGAGGCAATGGACTTATGGTGGGTTCAAACACGACTTAACCCTAACCCTAAGAAGTTGAATCTTAGTAATGTAATGGGAGCGTTCATAC
>JAUIMX010000576.1:0-11538 GCA_033557805.1 Phaenonotum sp. SLE1380
CTCCACCAATACACATGTGCGTAGGGGTTGCCTACATTACAGGTATTTTAAGGCCTAATTTAAATCATTTTTATGCCGTTTTGGCTCAATCTTCCGCAAATTTTTTCCTTCTAAAAATCATAAATTGTCCCAAATTTACTATTTCTATAGAAATTTTCGCTTAATTTTTGGAGCCTAAGTTTGAACAGCACCCGGAATTTGTTGCAAAAGTTCTGTGTTTAACAATTTGATAAAAATCAGATAAAATTATATAAATAAAAACTTATGATAATAAAATAAATAGCAATATTATTGTAGAAAATATTGGCCAGTCAATGTCTATGCCATTTAAGTACTTGGGATTTTGAAAATGGAAATAAAACTAAGCATCTAAATTTTGCCTATTCTAAATGTGTGGGCAACAATTTCAATACATTTTTTTCTCTTACACATAAAGCAATATGCGCGATGATTCGGAGAGCAGTTATATCTGAAATTTCTTTATTACTAATGAAATCTTATTGAAGTAGCCTTTCAATTAAATTTGAATTAATATTACGAACAATAAAGATATGTCAGAGAGGAACTACTTTCTTCTGGCAACTGCATAGCATGGTAAATTTAGCACTAACATTTGTAACTTTACATGTATAAATATAGTTTTCACTAACATTCATATAACTGTCTATAGATTTTATAAATAGTAAATGGATACATAAATATGTAGGACTTCTTAATATTAAGTTCAAGGCCACAAGAAGATTATACTAGGAATGCGTTTATTAATGAAGTGAACCCATAGAAAGAGAACCATTTCAAAAAATAACTTCAACTGAAGAGATTGATATTGATTCAGTCAATGATATTTTGGAATTGGCACAACCTATAGAATGATTTAGTTTGTTTGGTATGTAAGAAATTAGTTATCATTTAGTTGTACTTCAATAAAAATATAAATTAAAAAATCACACAATTTCATGATAGGAAAAAGCTACTTAAAATTAAAAATCACATGAAATCATTATACAATAAAAATGCTTAGTTTAGTTTTATTGCATCATCATTCAAATATGAAGCAATAAAACTAAAAATTCATTGCTCTTAGAAACTACTGAAGAAATGGTCTTAATCACTGATACGGTGTTCTTGGATTAACATTGATCATCTCGCTGGTGCTATGAATAAAAATATATGTTAATAAATGAAGTACTTATAATAGTCAGGAGTGGAGTTTTTACCTTTTTCCGCACTTGATGTGAATGAATAACAAAGCAATACCCAATACTAAGCAAATACATCCAACAACAATATAAGCGATTCCTAAAAATGGATTTTTCCCTCCTAGTAATGATGTTGTACTCAATATCATGCGTTTCGAACCATCAAAAGGACTCACATCATAATCTGGAACATTTGAATAAAAATATTGACAATATGTTTTCATGTAGAGTTATCCATATTCTTTGATAATAAGCATTTAAAGTATTTGTCTCCAAAATACTTCAAATTAACAATTTAATTAATTAAACTGCTGAAACTTAAGGGGCCTTTCTCACTTTGTACAACTTTGATTTAGAAAAAGAATATGTTTTTCTCAATTTGTGACGTTTTTCACTTTTCGAAAATATAGAATTAGTAGTTGAGTATGTTGTATATTTGTACTGATGAGCCGAAGCGTCTCAAGTTACTGCCTGTGGTTCCTATAGGGATATAATGGTTACATATGGTCCGTACTCCATCCCGATCAGTTCTTACAGCACGTCAAATTTGGTTGATAGTTCGGACGCAGTGTTCACGAATTACGTGGAAATGAGCAATAATATTTAGATCAAAATCTTTTTTTTTAATTTCATCATATTCTAAACATCCGAAACTGTGTTAAGATTGAAGAATTTTTTCAAAATTTTCTCGTTTAAGGAAGATATTTACATAGAAAGTATGGAATAAGAAATTACCCAAATATTTCATCAAATAATTTCATTATTATACGAATTTTTAAAAATATCGTTCAATTATGACAACTGCGAGGTGTTGAAGATTCTGTATAGAAAATTTCGTGAGGATGTCTCTATAAATAACGGAAAAAACTAAGTAAAGAGAATGCATGTATTTAGATAGGGGTTTTAAAAGTGAGAAAGACCCCTTAACAAGATAATGAATTCTGTATACAGTAAACGCCAAAAGTAAGGCACAAATTGATTATTTAAAAAATGACAAATTCAATCCCGAAATCTGTTTGAATGAAAAAAAATGTTACATTTTGAACCAAAGATGAGAGTATTTGGATTTAATAATACAGTGAGCGCCAAAAGTAAGGCACAAATTCATTATGCCAAAAATGACGAATTTAATCATAAAATCCTGGAAGAGGTCGATTTTTATTTTCGATTTTACAATTTTTTTTGAAAAAACAATTTCAATTTCAACCCCCTATCCTGCGGCGTAACTTACCCCTCGATTTTTTTAAATAGAACAAACCTTTGTTATACCTCAAATGAAAGGGTTTTGATATATTCAATTTTCAATTTTATTATGACATCAGTGTTCAAAATATGAAATAAACTGGATGATATGCTTATTTTTCATTTTTGCGAAAAAAATCTGGAACAGATCGATTTTTAATTTCAATTCTACATAATAATACTTACCAGGAAATAATTTTTTTTAATTTCAACCACTCACCTCCTACAAACTACCCCTAATTTTTTCAATAAGAAGGGTAGGTTTTGTGCACATCATATGAAAGACATTCAAATTACCCATTCATCGGTGTATTTATTTTTATATTCTGATAATTAATTTTTGAGATATTGATTTTTCAAATTATAAATAATTGAATTTCATTATTTTGAAATAAAAAAAAAATCAATATCTTGAAAAATAATCATCAGAATACAAAAACAAATACATCACTGAATTGGTAATTTTAATGTCTTTCATATGATATGCAAAAAGCTACCCTTCCAATTGGAAAAAATTAGGGATAGTTTATAATTGTCAAAATGAATAAATTATTTTCTGGGAAAAATTATCTAGAATCAAAATTAAAAATCGACTTGTTCGAGATTTTTCGGCGAAAATGAAAACTATGCATGTCATTGAGTTTATTCCATATTTTCAACACTGATATCAAAATAAAATAAAAAATTTAATATCTCAAAAACTGTAAGTCGGAATTTTTTATACCGTTGGGAAGGGTACTCAAAACCTTTTTATTTGAGGTATAACCTAAGGTAATCGTTCTATTTAAAAAATCGAGGGGTAAGTTGCCCTGCGGGATAAGGGGTTGAAATTGGAAATGTTTAAAAAAAATGTAAAATTGAAGATAAAAATCGACCTCTTTCAAGATTTTGGTATTAAATTCTTTATTTCTGAAATAATGAATTTGTGCCTTACTTTTGGCGCTCACTGTATTATGCAAGATAGATAATAAAATTGGGTGATTCTCAAAATTTATTGAAATTAATGTCCTTGCTGATTTCTGTAGAATTGTATCAAAAGATCCAATTAAGTAAATTTTCCTAAGAAACTACACCACTAAGCATCTCAAATTTTGAAATGAATGTATTTCTGTTATTATGAATTTAAAAAAATATATGCAGATAATGCCCTAAAAGTCATTCCCTCACAGTGTCCCAGCCACCAAATTTAAATACATTTCCAGACATGATGCGGAAGTTACTCACAACCTGTTTACCATTTTATTATTTATTAATATATAATAGTACTGGTTGTACACAAACGTGAATATGGTTCAGAAAAAACAAATGGAAAAAATACACAATAAATGTATAAGCATGTCTTTATAAAAGAAATCATTCCCTCACATTTTGTATAACGGTAAAATTGGAGCATAGTTTCAAATTCAATTGAATGCAGCGTTATTTGTTTTTAAAGTAGGTAATACTGACATTAAAAAAATATCACGGGATGGGCTGTGAGTGATGACAGTTATTGTCAAAATTATTTTGAAGGAATACTTTTTGAAATTTACATTTTCGTCTGTCATTCCCTCACACCCTGTTAAAGAAAAGTAAATGAATATTTTTGTAACATTAATGCATATTTGCATGTGTTTTTGGGAGTAACAAAATATTGTGCAATCACATAGAAATGTAAATTTATGTTCACTTTTTTCTTTGCATTAACGTTTTATTTCGTCATTCCCTCATACTAATTTTTAATGAGGGAATGACCGTTGTGTGAGGTAATGGTCATGTTCAGTGGAGGTGAGCACTAGGTAGCGTAGTTTAGATATGCTCTTCAAAATGGCGTCCACTCACGATAATTTTCTACATTTGTAGCAGGTAGTGGAAGCATTCAGTTACATCGCTCAGTAGCGCTACGGAGGGATCACCTACACTGAACGGGACCATTCACATATTTCAATAAAATGTAAAAAGATTATGCTTACGATAAAAAGCAAAGGGAAAAAATGAAAAGTGATGTTAAAACTTCAGAAAGACTTGAATATTACCGGAAAAAAGAAAAGGGCCAAATAAAGCTTGTAAATAATATGAGTTCAAGAGAAAAATGATAAAAAATGGAACAATACTTGAATTTAGAACACTATCATGTCTGATGGACTGCATTAGAAAATGTGAACATTTTTATCTTGGATATCACAAAGTTTCCAAGACTCCTAATATGATCACATCTCAAGTATAAACTGTGAATATTCTATCAACAGAAAGTAGCTATAAATTTTTTTGGACTAGCGTATATTCTTAGCGTATGTACTGATTTTATTTTTTTACGAGAGAATTTTTTATATAAACATTGCAATATTATCCCTTTTATTGGGTGATTTGTTTTTTCAATGCTGAAACTATAAAATGTTTGGGACTACTATAATATTTTAAATAACTAACCCATACGCTATCATATTCACAAAAAATTCCATAATAATAATGAAAAAAATTTCATAACATTAGCAAACTCATTTTTACACATTTTCTGAGAATCAGCCAATTATGCTTCTAATGGTCGTTATATCCACCTCCTTCTAAACTTATTTGGCTAATAAATTGTTATGGAAACCTTCTTATGTGTTATCATGACAATTTATTAGCCAAATATCTTGGTCCAAATTCTAATTAAAATCTGTTTAAACATACTGTAGTCAACTAGCAGTATATAATCCCCTCTCCTCAGACCATCTTTATACGATGACTGATCATGATCAATACGACGATAAAGTTTTCTAAATGTTGGTAAAGCTGCTGTTCTCATCCAAACGATGAAATCCTCATTCTGAAATCCATTGTTGTCTTCATTCTCCATATCCAGTTCATAAATGTGATGTTTCCACGCTTTTGGCTTGGCAAAGTTTTTGAAACTTTCTTTAAGACAATCGCTCTTGCATCCAGGGGGAGGTGATGGATTTCTAAATTTTATGTTTTTATCCGAAGACCAAGCAATTCCTGTTTTGAGTAATGGAACAAGATCGCCATCTTTATGTTTAAGCTTCAAAGTATCTGAAATTTAAAAATCTTATATGTCTTGTGCTAATTAATGTGAACATCATGATTTTCACAATTTTTTCAATTGGATTAATTGATCTTTTCGTTTTCATGTGATTACTTTTATTTTTTTGGATTTGATGGACTAACAAATTTGATGAACAATTCGTTTCCTCAATTAGTTCATAAATCGAGGGCCTACTGCATGATATGCAATTTACAAACTCATCAGATCTTTTTCATTGAAAAAAAAATGTTCTAGGCAATATGAAAATGGCACTAAAAAAAATTTTTTTTTTTTTCAAATGGTACATTGTATATTTTATAGTAGTCTTTCAATGATGATATTAAGATAAGGCTTTCCCTAGGAATTTATATTTTTATTTTAAAAAAATGTGGTGGTATTTGATGAAATTTTACATTTCATGCCATAGGAAATCATACATTTAATATGGGTCGCTCACCCGATAGTTCATGCATTTTTATTAGGAATTATTGATATTTACAGCTGTGGTAACGATGGCAACCCAATTTTCACCATTCACCTTTCAACCCACGGTTAGGAAAATGGTATGTCATTGCGCAGACAGCGAGTGACGTCACGCAAGCCATAAACTGGCGGTTGATTTGAAATTAACAGGGCAATTCTGAAAATTTGTTGTAACGCTACATCGCCCCAACTTGACACTGTTGCTGTATAAAACTGTAGTTTACCTAGTAACAGTATCAAGATACAGCAATGTAGCACTACATCAAATTTTCAGAATTGCCCTGTAAAAGCAAGACGATCGGCACATAAAAGTATTTGGCCTGACCGGGAGATCGCACCACAAATAAATTAGAATACTGTCAATTTCATGACATTTCGTTATTCAATCCAAAATCGTTCTCAAGTTATTATTGGTCCCAAAGTGATGCTACCTCTGCTATTTAAGTTTTGTTTTGATAAAACATTGTTTCCTGATGGGTAAAACTCGTTGATGTAAAGCCATGGCTTCTTAATTGTTACGGCAGAACTGTCCCAGCATAATCAATGGTCAAATACTGGTTTGTTGAATTTCGTTGTAATCGTGCCAGCACAAATGATGCATCCCGCTGCGCTCAGGAAGGCCACAAAAGACAGTTGTACCCGAAAACATTGAGAAAATTCCTGAAATTGTATTGTGTGACCGTAAAATGGAATTCCTTTTATCAAATTACTTAGAGGAAATTTTCTTCTGAATTTATTTCAAATAAAATATGTGAAATACTGAACAATTTCAATACCTTTTATCTAAATTCAATATTCACCATTGAACTAGAAAAAAGACAATAGAAAAAATGGGATGTACGTCTTTTGAGAGCGGTATTTGATATTACAGCTGTCACTCAGTACTATTCGGAAGTGTACGAAAATACAATACGCATGTGCATGAAGGTGCTTTGGCTTGTGTGACGTCGTGCACGAAATTGTTCAATTTTAGATACCCTTACTTACATACCGTTTTCCTCTACTGTGTTTCAACCAAAGTGGTATGGTGCAATCCAATGCACATTTGGAAAAATGAACATTCTACTGTTTATTTTTGATTTGATTGTAACATGTCTTTAGGTTTTCTTTCTTAGAACTTTTAAGGGTAGATCTGCCATAGATACTCAATAAATGTTTTATGGAACATTTTTTTAAGCAGTTTCATTGCATTGAGTGCAGTGGATTTGACCAATGCGCTTGTACTAATGCAAGTTTTTTAACAAGAAATTAGTTCCATTCGTCGGAACATTATACAGGGTGTTCCGTAAATAATGCAACAAGCAAAAATGGAATACTCCTGAGTCAAAAATTAAACAATGATATCTTTATCTTAGTACAATTTTGGTTCCCTGAGGAGTTACTGAACTTCAAAGTTGATTTTTTTATTTGGATATTTCACTGTAACTTTTTTATTTGCATGAAGTGTTTTATAAAACGCTCGAACAGAATATGGCATTAGTTTATCTGAATAGCATAAAGGGCGCCATGATCACTTGAAATGTTATTTTTATTTTTGCCACATCTTTTTTTGTGAGTAAATATTTTGACATAATTTTTGCATTATTTGTTGCATAATTTAGTTTTGAGTAAAAAAAGTATTCAATTATTTAAGTCAGTGGGCTACCGGTTTCGCCGAATTTAACGGCATCTTCAGGCCGGCGAAACCGGTAGCCCACTGACTTGAATAATTAAAAATTTCAAGAAAGTACCTCGTTGTCATTATTAGCTAACCTTGACCTTGAACTGGGAAAAATTAATTAATAAAGTATGCTTACTTGAGATTGATAAGATACACCATTTCAGAGAAAAATGCAATCCAAGTAATTCTACACGCGTCATCGGAAAATGAAGATTTAAAAATTAAACTATTTTATTCTAGTATGTCTGCGTCATAGGTTGCCAAGTTACTCAGTGAATTGATATTTGCCAGGAAATGAATTTATTTTTTGTTGGTTTCCAAAAAAAATGCCCTGTCACAACTTCCTCCAAAATAATGAAACTTTAATAGTAGATTATGAATGAAACTTAATTCTTGACAAATACCAGTTTACTAAGTAACTTATCAATCTATGGCATAGATATACTAAATCAAAATGTTTCAATTTCAATTTTTTATATTCTTCGTTGACTTTCCATTAACGATGGGGCAAAATATATTTTACTTTTTACAGGAAGTTCTTCATTTTCATAATTTACACACAAGAAAGAAGAAAAAACGAAATAATAAATTGGCACATATAAATGAATTATTTTATACATTTATCAATTTATCTAGTGAAAATTACAGATTAGAAATAAACAATAAAATTTAAAAAAAATATACAGGGTGTTCCGTAAACAATGCGACAAGAGAAAATGGCATGTTCCTGGGCCGAAAATAGACCGATTTAGACAACTTTATCTTAGTACAATTTTGCTTCCCTGAGGAGTTACAGAACTCCATAGTTGATTTTTGTATTTAGTTATTACGCTGTAACTTTTTTAGTTATTATGGTATTTGCATGAAATACTTTATAAAATGCTCGAACAGAATATCACATTAGTTTATCTGAATAACAGGGCTGCGATCACCAAAAATGTTATTTTTATTTTTGCTATATTTTTTTATGGGTGAACTCCTCAGGGAAGCTAAATTATACTAAGATATAGTTGTCTAAATCGTCCTATTTTTGACTTAGGAGTATGCCATTTCCGTTTGTCGCATTATTTATGGAACACTTGTAGATAAAATGTTAGCATGATTTTGACGCAGATTCTCCTTCAAACAGTTTATGCCTTCTGAAACTATTACTCACTTTTCTTTATACCTGCCTTATTAATATAATAAATATAAATAGCCTTGTTATATTATACAAAATGCAATTAGTGCAAAATTATCTATTGAATAAGCTGTTCAAAGGTAACGTACCTGAATCTGTGAAAAAAATCACAAAAATTTATGATCTACCTGGTACAAGTACTTCAAACACTTCAATGAGAAAAAGCCACAGTTTTCTGCGCATTCCAAGAACAGGAAAACAAAATTACAGTAAGTAACCTGCTCCAAATATATTTATCAAGAGCAAATGGCTAGAATATACTCAAACTGTAACAATAATGACCATTGAAAAGTTGCGAAAAAATGACTATGCAATCACATTATCATCGATAACAGCAACGATCTGAAAGTACGGTGGATTCCCACAATGCGTGCACTAACATAACTTTTAGGAGCACGTCTGGTTAAGAGTTAGAAGAATAATTGTATTTTTTCCTTTTTGTGTGCGATATTAATTTGCATAACATAGTACTTTCAGAAACTTACCATTGAACATAGAATTAGCAATAGCTCCACAAGGTGCAATTGGTGTTTCTGTACCATTCACATCTGTAAATGCAAAAGGATTACAATCGGAGGAAGGAGTAGTTTCCAATCTCCCAAGTAATTGACTGTCATCGCGTGATTTCACATAACGTCGATGATTCTGATAATAATTGCTCAACCCATAGTACATATAAACTTTTCCTTTAAAATCAGTGTCCAGCGTGAAAGGAACAGCACATGTACAGGTGTCGCCTTTATGTTTCACGATTTGACTAGCACATGTTAGTTGGTGATTAGTATATGTCCCATCGATATTCTGTTCGGTTCTATTACAAAATGTATAATCCACTACCTTTTCCTTGACTTCATCTGAAAAATATAACAGCGCAATGCCCACTGGTATAAATGCGACTCCTATTACAAAAAATGTTGGTAAGACTGTGCCAGCTGTAAGAATCGGTTGCCACGCTGGTAATCGTTGTTGTTTAAATGCACTATCTGGAATTATAATTGCAATCAGTGAAAAATATTAGTGAATAAAGAAAAGTTTCTACAATAAGTTCCCATGGCCATAGCAACAACCAAATGATACAAAGCCGTTAACGTTCTTGAAATACATAAAGCAAAACATATAAATTATTTCAATACAATTGCAGCAAACTCATTACTCGAGTGAATGTTGAGGTAGAGACTAAATTGATATTACCTTATGATTGAACATATTGATTTGATTTGGAAAAAAATGTTGACAGTTCTGTGGCTATGATACCCTATGAATAATTTAATGGGAAAAACTACAGTGGAAACAGACTGGTAGATGGGAACTACATAAATTACTAATAAGGTAAGGTAGAAATTATATCGACTCTTTGCAAAACAAAATTGATAGTTTTTCACAATGGACACTCGTTCATTTTCCTATAATATTGATAAACGAGTTTTCCTTTATTTTGATAAATGAGATTAAATAGAGCTCTGACATTTTAGACCAATCAATAAAAAGGGGTTTGGCATGGAAGTTACTTGATGAAAATTTTTTAAGATTTTAAGCATCTACCTGAAGGTTTTTTCGTTCTAAGAGAGGCAGACGTCTCCGCACTATCCTGAGGCATTTTATCCTTTGTAACTTATTTGCAAACTTGTTAATGTCAAAAAATATAAACTCCAACCTTGGTTAAATGTCAAAACTGACAGCTGTTGCAAGTCGATAATTTAGTTTCCATTTTTATCAATTAATTTAGCTTTTACACAAACCAAAAAGGTTCATGGGCGGGATAGAAAATTGATTTGCAGCGCCAAATAACTCGTCAAGATTTTCAAGTTATTTATCATTTAATACCATGTCAATGTTAATACATTAGTATTAATAATTTATATTATAGCATTGATATAACTATCCATATACTCAGTGATTATAGGATACGTTTCACGATTAAAATCATTATTCACATGTCAAAAAGTTCGAACTCTTTTATCAAATTAGTTGGTGCGTGTCCTGAAACTGGAAAAACACTCATACGAAAAAATCATGAATGATATACGGAGGGGAGTTAAAAAATTGAATTGAATTGAAATAACTATAAGAGTAATCCATTTTTATTTTTCAAATTTGAATAGATGAATTTTATTTAGGAATTCTGTTTGAAATATAATACCATTATCAGAGAGAAGTATGAGAGAAGTCTATGATTCAAATACGAAGCATTTTCTTTCTATTGTGAAAATGATTTTTCCGATTTTTGATCAATTGAACCATTTTCTCATTTCATTGCAACTTAAGCGTGTTATCGAATTTTTACCAAAAAGTAACTGATAATATGCACATGTCAATAAAGTTATTTCAGTTGCTAAATTTACAGTTTCACTACTCACTGCTATACAGGGTGTCTCGGCGAGACAGTAGGGCAAAAGTTTAGAGAGAAGACGTTAGTGTGGAAAATTGATTTTTGGCAGATGTTATATAGGCAGAGAATTTTACCTAGTTATCTAGAAGCCTAACTCCCTATATTAGAGCATTGGGCCGAATGAGGCAAAACAAAATCTAGCGAAATTGGACAAAACGCCTATTCGACGTCAATTATGCCAAAACCTGGCGGTTAATTTGAAATTCTCCAATCAGAGAGATTATGGCATCTTCTTCTTTTTTCTTATTTGAGCCGAATCCAGGGATTCTTCGTTCTTATGGACGAATATAACTTGTATGCTAAGGTATAAAATCGAAGACCGAACTACTCTCGCGCGTGTTGCTACCATTTTGAGCGGTTTGCGCTATGCATGAAGAA
>JAUIMX010000577.1:0-11532 GCA_033557805.1 Phaenonotum sp. SLE1380
TTTGTTAAACAAAGAAACCGCCACGGAAAAAAACAGTCGGCCGACTAAAAAGTCTGTAGTGTGCGCGGGGTCTTAGAGTGACATTTTGTCAGTTCTTGTATGCTTAATTTAAAATATGAAATATCTCCAAAACCGTGGAAGATAGATGTAGAGCAGTGATAACAAAACAAAGAAACCGTCACGGAAAAAAACAGTCGGCCGACTAAAAAGTCCGTAGTGTGCGCGGGGTCTTAGAGTGACATTTTGTCAGTTCTTGTATGCTTAATTTAAAATATGAAATATCTCCAAAACCGTGGAAGATAGATGTAGAGCAGTGATAACAAAACATAATCTAATTTAGACGTAGAATCTAAAATTGTAAAAATATTCATACTTTTGTTTTCGCGATTTTAGATTGTTTCCAATACACTAACAATTGAGGTAGGAAAATTCTACTTCTGCAGTAAGTTGGGAGGTGCTAATACCTAAATATATGTCTAAGATGAAATTTACAATAATAAAACTAGTGAACTGTGACTAAACGAAAGCCAGTCTGGAAAATTGATTTTTTTCATAAATTCACGAATATCTTTAAAACAGTTGATTTTAAGTGGGCTATATGTCATACGAAATAATCTTAAAATCGTCCAGGTATTCCAAAAGAGGAATAATATATAGGGTGTTCCATTTAAAATAAGGAAGTTGTCATGCACTTCCGGTCGAAGAGGAAGTTGTAGGGAGTTGAGAATATTTTCTGAACATAGATCCCAATGCCTCACAAAGATGTACAAAATTTGGAAAAAATCGATACGGTGGTTTCCAAATAATTCTAATATGCCACTCGAACTGAATCACCCTGTATACTAAAATGTATGTGGTGTCAAAATCCTAATTTTTCAACGAGAATTGAATGTATTTCCTGTTTCGGTGATGTTCAAAAGTTGTCTAAGCCATTTATTCCCAAAAGAAATTTTTAGCAACTGAATCGCACAGTGTTATTGTAGTAGTAGGTAAATTACGATTATATTTAGAAAAGTAGGATAAACTTTTAGCAATTATTTCCGCAAATTACAAACAATAAATGGCCAAGGAATTGAATTTCCAAGCTGCTTTGGTGCTTCTAGTAAGAGGAGCACCTAATAAAATTATGTAGACTGAGTTATCTTGGTAAAGAAACCTCTCTACTATTCCCAAGACACTAAAAATGAATTATATGAGCTACAAACTATATGGAACACTGAAGTTATTAATGGAGCGAAAGAGCTGAATCATAGTTCCAGAGTTTTTGCCTGCTCTCTGGGCTCCGATTAAAACTCATTATATAGTTTGACAAAGTAGGATAAAGAGCCCTGACTTGCTGATTTTTTAAGATAAAAGTATTAAAATTATTTTTTTGGAATCTCTCGGCTGCTCAGGTAGAAACCAGTCTTGTACGTATTAAAAACATTCTTGTCGAGTCACAATTCAAATAGATTACTTAAAAAAAAAAACAAATAAATCCGATGGGATAATGGTTCAGATGGTAGTTGGAACAATTTAGCCGAAAATGATGCTCCCGATGTTTTTTCAAATAAGCCACTCCGGGAGATCGTAAAAATGTTTGTCTCGTGGAATTGCAATTTTTAATCTTATTTGGTTAAATCGACAAGAAATGACGGTCTGAATAGGGCGGAGCTTGCGCGTGACATTTCGTCAAGGTATGATCAAAGTCTACCGAATTCTCGAAAGCGATTTTGTTTTTATCGGCTGCCGGGTAAAAAGTCGCGATCCTATCACTAAATTAAGACATGATCGGAGTTGGCTGAGCGCCCAGTTTTTACTCCAAATCATTTTATGGGGGCCTTTACCTTTTTATATTCATTAACGCGAATTTTTGTGATTATACTCTTTATTGATTTATTAAGAACATAAAACACATTCGCACTAATAATGCAATAGTGTTGTAACTCAAAAAAGATCATTTTTCAGAAACAACGAAAAACTTATTAGTCAATTCCTATCATAGGTACAAATAAAGTGAAAGCTTCATGTGTTTTTGAAATGAAATTAGAGATACTAGGGGTACTCATGATCTGTACTTTAACATTGTATACCATCGAATTATCGAATTCTGAAATTCGATAGACTTTTATTACCTTAAATAACACACTCGACGTTTCGACGTATTAGAGCTTGTTAATAAAAAAATTCGATCGAATTAGACGAGTGTGCGCGCCATCTGCGCGTGACAGTTTAAGTTATGTTATTGCTTCCTAGAAAAAAAAAGAACTTATATAATTAAGTAAGTACCTAGGCCTTTACTAAATGTAAGGTTATGTTTATGTTGTCATTTTTATTAGTTCCATATTAAAACGCAAGGAGCGCTGCAGAAACCCACAAATACAAATATTTAACAAATAACAACTCGTCACAGATTAAGGTGTCTCGTGATGTTTCGATATAACAGAAATAACAATTAACAGAAATGTTAAATAAAATAATGAGTACCCCTATTGTCTGTTCACTAATAACAAAAAAAGTACTAATAGGGATGTTATTGACAATTTGTTAGTTACGACGGCATTTTTCCAAACAAAATGTTCAAAATTAAATATCATTTTTAGATATGTAATTATTGTTGAAATATTTTGTATTACAAGAGTTAATAATATTAATTTTCTTTGCGGTTCTAAGTTATTTTTTGAACTTACAGCAATACCGAAAACTTACACTTATACTTAATACGAACTATTTAAATTTTTGGTTAGAATATTAATAAATAAAACCAGATTATTCTTATGCAGCGTTTACTTTACAAAAATTTTGAGTAGACGAGTACCTGTATTTTGGTTTAATTTCTGTAGTATGTCTAATTATGAAATCTATTTGATTTAGGATGTCTCCCAAATTCCAATTATTATTGAAAATGTTGTGGTCTGATGTCTCCGTTATTTTCAAAGGATGAGTTCACCTGAATTTTTTGCCACACGTCGGGCCCATTTTACTTACAGGTACTTGTTTTTTTTTGCTCACCGGTCCATATGCTTTGCCAGTATTCCTAAGTCGTTTTGCTACCGTGTGTTTCCAAGCTTCGACGTTGAGTACCGTCTTCCTGCCCCTGGCAGTATTGTTTTGCTCTTCTGACAAAATATTTCATTCAATAATCAACCCATTGGTTTAACCAACGAGACTTAAGTTATCCACAAGTCCATCATCCGAGCTATTTGATGTAGAGCTACTTGATGAAGAGCTACTGGCTAAAGAGCTTCTTGAAGAAGAGCTACTGGCAGATTTTGTTGTTCGACCTCAAAGTAAACTTTACTTTTACTTCAAGAATCAGGAACGAAATGCGGATCATGATTGGAATCATCAAAGTCACTCTGGTCTGAGTGGAAGGGTAAAATGTAATATTTCCTAAGTTATTGGTTTAAAACATGGACCTATAAGATTATAGCTCCATGGTTAAAAATTACTAACCATACTCAGGAAACTGTTCATGTCAATTTCTTGAAGTACTGAATTGATTGTAGATGATGATGGTATGGAAAGTGTCGATTGTTCTTCACTCTGGGTAGCAGATTCGTCGTTTGTACTATCAGTGGCATTAATGAAGGTGAAGAATTTAGAACAAGTTCGATATTTTCTTTCTACTGGTGGTAATACGTAATAATCGCGCACAATTATTTAGTTGAAAACGTATTTGATGTATGCATGTCACAAAGAGTGCAGCAACTCTAAATTTTTGAAATAAACAAGGTAGAAAACATTTTTCTCATTACACTGCTACACATTCAATTGAGTTGTAGGTAATACTGCAATTGATAAATAAATATCATCACTAAATAATTTATAAACTATAAAAAACTGGACTTATGATTCAACAAAACTGTTTCATGTCAAAAATTACTAACTGAATCAATTATAGTGTCGTAAGTAGAAATATTATTTTAAATAATGCTTGCTTGAATCAGTAATAGTGCATTAACTATAAATTTTAAATACCTGATCCAGTTATAACGATGCAACCCGAAATAATGCGCCAAGCATCATATGCTTCCCCGATCACTTTTGGTCTCAACTAAATATGGCGCAATATTGAGCGGGAGGATAAGAGGACCGGTCAGTCATGAATAATGTCTTATAGTGCCATATCTTATTCATTTTTTAAACTATTTCAACGACGGTTTCATTGACTTGTGGGGCATTAAATTTTACGTTTGATTATAGTGTTATGTTAGTTTCGATGATTTTTGAGTTATGACACTATTGTAAAAATTCTAAAATTTGTCCCGAGTAACTTTATATGTAACTGCACTAATAACTCTTTTTGATTTAATTTTCAACAATAATGAAATCAGATTAAACTAACATTTACGACTATCAAGTTGAATGACATATGGATAGTTTCAAAGATGTGGGTTAGTAGTTGAGATAGCGTGGATGGAAATCACTGGGTAATGAAGGTGTAAATTTGAAAGAGATGGAACGTAGTCCGTTTCAAAATACAGTGAACTCGATTTAACGCACTTCGGATCTAACGTACACCAAAATTTCAAGTAAAAATTAATGAAACTAGAATTCGGTTAAGAAGATAATGTTGAAGGAACCCTCAAAATTGTTTGGATTAGTGGCGGATTTATATTGGGCGCAGAAGTGACAATTTTCAAATGGCAAGTATGCAAGCGAGGGAAGGAAATATTGAGGTTTTTTTAATAAATATTATTAAAAATTACTCATCGGGTAGCTTAGTTCAGTAAACAAATCGATCAGTATTCGTTCACCTAAGTGAACTAGTAGAGTGAACTAGTATCGAGCTTATGTTTAGAACGGTAAATAAATCTAGAATCAAGTCGCCTAAAATCCAATGCGGTTATGCTTTGGCTCGCATCGTTCGCCAAAGCTTACTCGGGCGCTGCGCCCCTCGCTTTTTTCTACTGTCAAACCGTTTATTCAAGACGAAAATTGTAAAAACAAAAAGTCGGTACACTACAGGTAAAAAAAAACATTTCAACAAATTATGTTCTACATACCCTGGCAAAATAGTAAGAAAATACGTAGCTGGCTAAAGGATGAAACTCTCACATCTGCCCAGCAAAACTTGATGTGTGTTCTTCCAATAGATAACATAACATGTCTCTGACGTTGCACGAACTTTTCAAATGAGCCTCATAGAATGAGCCTTGAATAAACGGTTTGAGAGTAGGAAAAAACGAGGACGCGCAGCGCCCGAGTAAGCATAACCGCATTGGATTTTAGGCTTTTAGACTTGATTGATATATCAATTAAACGTTTTGGTTCAATTAAATGAAAAATCAAGAAAAAAGAAATTCGTATCGCAATTGTGTATTTAGATACAAACAATACGTATATACGTAAATCGAAGCAAAAACTATGTAGATTTATACTGCAAAGTGATGTTGAGTGTAATCAAAAATACATGAAAATAGGAAAAGATCCTGGTTTAGATAAAACTGTTCTAAAGTGGTACACATTTTTCGGATCTGCGTTAGTATCTCTTGTTCGCAGTTATCCGCTACTGATCGTTAGTAGCGCCCACGTTATCATGGGAAGCACAGGTCATTTCTTCGATTCCAGTATAATTTTTTAGGAGCAACAAACTGCGCCCTAATTACAAATATTGCTGATTTCCGTTGTTGAATAAATGCAACAATATGAAAACATAGATGAACTTAGATGGTAATAAATCATTCAATTGATATTTGGTGTCGAATATGTTACAATTCAAAGTATAGTTGATAACGGTCATTGGGTTAATTAGAATCAGTTGACACCTGTTACCTCGTACTTACAAAAGAGAATGAAGAATAATAAGTTTTGTGTATCAACATCAGGAAATAATCTATATCTTCAACTTACAGCAAGAAAATTTGTTATCAGAACATGTTTTACTCTTGAGTAACCTCTTTTATAGTTTAAGGTAAACTAACTACGTAGAATAGCATTATAGCCGGTGGAAAACCTCAACGTAACATACATTTTTATTAAAGAATGTTGAATGTCTGGCTGAGTAGCTCCAAGGATTCTTCAAAAGAAATCCACGCGCAATCATTCCCAGACCAAGACATGTGGGTAATAAGAGTTAACACTGCATTTTTGTTTTCTGCATATTATGAAAAAAAACGATTGTGATTACCCGGAAACTTTATTAATTTCTCGATTGTTGATTCAATTTACGTAATTATTACAAATGAAGAAGATGGTATACTGAAATATTGTAATAACAACAACCAATTTCTCTGAAGGGACTCCCACATTCCCCCGATTTCCCGATTTTTTCAAAATAGGCCTGCAATGGGGAAAAATCATCTTTGAGCTAATATCCTGAAAACGACAAGGTATAAACAAAAAGTAATCAAGACAAAGTTACATTATTTTTCAACTCAGAATCGAATAAAGTGAGAATATGCAGGGTATTTCATTTCAAATTCCAAAGTTGACAACCATTTCCGGTATTATCAGAAGTTGTAGAATAATGAAAATATTTTCTTTGCAAGACCAGATGTATATTCTATCGTAGTAAATTTTCAGTATAAAATGAAACTTTAAACCATACAAGTTACTAACGAAAGTGGTGAATCACCCTGTATAGCGAAGTTAAATATAAACTGTCAAATAATATGTCAAACGTCAAATAATAAATGACTATTGGCTCCTATTTGGGACATTGGGACATTATAAACACGATGATTTCAGATTACATTTGTGCATGTAGACTCGCTTCCAACTTTCAAGGTTATGTTTAGATGGCTATCAGTGCGCGAAGAGAGCCACATGTAGCACTGAAGTCGCTATATTTGAAATTATGTGTGATGGAGTCTTTTTTCAATCTAAAAAAGACTCCATCACCCTTAGTAGTTACCACTTCTAATGGTTTCATTACTTATGAAAGGATTCAAGGTAGATTAGCAGTAGTTACCAAAGCATAATTTAATATTGCAACACGAGCAAACATATTTCTTAATAATCAGCTATCCAAAACGTCAAAATAAAATTTCAACTATACCCGTATACCTGAACAAATGAAAACAAATTCGTAAATGGTACGGTAAAAAGGATTACATGTTCATACAAAGTTATACGTTATTATTGAAGGTAGAATTGAAATATGTAATAATATATAGGCTGTTCCTTTCCAAATAAGAAAGTTCGGAATAACCGGAACTCATAGAGAAATGAAAATATTTAAGTTAAAAAGATATGTAGAAGATAGTCTCCAGTAAATAAAAAGAGGAACCTATAAAACTTTCAAGTTATGGGTTACGTGAATCACCCTGTATGTGTTTCTGAAAAGTGAATTGAAAATAAGAACGAAAGAAAACTTCATGAAATTTAATGCATCAAATAGCCGCATAACTTAATAGGATACTGTATCGAAATCCACACATTTTCTCGATAAGAAACCGACCGTAAAAGTAATAGAATTTTGAACACTCCAAAGAAATTTTAAACCTCCATCTTACAGAGATCCTGAGTCATTTAGAAAGACGACTGATAATGTATGCAATAGGGCGTGAACTACGACAATGCACTTGTCAGAGAAAACTGGAAACTTTACCAAGTAGCAAAACCCGCCCTTTCTCGAACCTCGAACTCTGGAATAATGTACAATTACGGTGCAGAATGCGGTTGTGTAAAAGAGAAAGCTCTAATGACAGAGAGAGGGGTTGTTATTAGCAACACCACTAAAGACATTAAAGACTAAAGACAAGCAGAAGCTCGAGAAAACCTGATCGGCGGCGCTGAAGAGGAGGGTGGAATGAGCTTTTCTCCCAAAAACTTTCCCCGAACTTGCATCACTTTAAAGTGCACCCAAGTATGATGGAATAGTCTGCCTTACATCTCGACTCTAAGCCTTAGCTTGCTTGAGGCCAAAATTGAGCGATATCCAACCTAAGGGGTAACAGTCTCACTCCTCATTAACAACACTTGATGTACTTACAATAAAATAATAATTTTTCATTAAAGCACTGGTATTTCTTTTGTTCAGTTTCAATGTACCGAATTAATGAAAAAAATTTGAATATTTCATGCGAGAATTGGCATGGTAAATTAACACGAAAGAATGGACCTTGTATCCATAAATTTTGATTTGAATAATAAAAACAATGTGCGAGCTATTGTGCGCATTATTTCGCATAAATTTTCTTGGGACAAATACATTAATAGTTTATGAGCATCAGCACTTTGTCAACTGTAACGTTAAAACATCGCATGATTTTGAATTTTCCAAAATTTCCTCATTTATATCAATTGACTTTGCTACATATCTGAAAATCCACAAAGACATTTTCGAATTTCCCCAGAACGTAGGATATCATCACCAATGTGCATAAGTCATTTTCCATATAGCAATAATTAAATGTTCGGTTAACAGGTTGTAATTAACTGCACTAAGGGCCGTTTTATTTAAACTAGTATAGTTACCCTAACTAAAGATTAAAATGACAGATTCTCCTATACCTTCAATAATAAAAATGTCACTTTAATCTTTAGTTAGGGTAACTACTAGTTAAAAAGTTTAAATAAAACAGACCTAAGTCGGATCGTAGTTGCTAACATGATTATTTTTATCAACAAATTCGTCAATAAAAGTTACTGATAGACATATCCTCAAAACGTATATGCAATGAATTTTCTTGCTGTAACAATTCGCATACATTGAGGAACTAAAAAGTGTATTGTTATAGTTTTTTCCTCTATAGTAGCATCGAGACTCATAGTAGTAACTGGGTGTGAAGACGCATCGAAACTATCTAGATCAGAACAATTAGCTTGGCGGTTGAAACCCGTGTTGTGTAATTTATCAACATTATTTGGTGCTTTGAGTTTATTTCTATCTATTCTTTAGACAGAAATTCTATTCTCGTATGGATATCGATGTTTCCAAACAGAATGGTCCTATTGGAGCAAATTAATATTTTGTTGGCAGGTTTCACCAGATGTTTCGAAAACACAATAAATATTATCAACATTCAGAATAATTGAAGCAACATATGAGGGAGGAATAATAATTCAGTGGCCTAACTGACAAGAACTGAACATGCTTTCGAAAAAAAAAATATTTCTCAACATAATCTCTCAAACGTTCAATACATTTCCGTCAATGATGTTGCGAAGCTTTGAATTCCTAGCTACAGTATTCTTATTCTAACTCAGCAAAATAAGGGCAATGTTACCTAAATCTTTACCCCTTCGTCAGTGGAAAATTTTATGACAGCCCAAAAACTTTTGAGACAATGGACTAGATAGACAAGACCGTGCTAGATCTGGCAAATAATACGGAAGCTAGTCGTACTCCAGTTCCTGAATTATCAAAATACAATTTTTTTTTCAATAAACCAGGTCCTAATTCTTGAATTCCATGACAGAAGGTTAGCATAGTATTCACTGTTTATTGTTTGACCGTTTAGAAGGTAATAAATCATAAGGGAGTGTCTTTACAGCCCAGAAAACTGATGCAATTTTTTTCCCAGCTGATATAAGTGTTTTCTTTGGAGGTGAATAGTTTGTTTTCGTCCACTATTTTGATTGTAATTTTATTTCCTGGTGTGGTAATGTACCCAGGTCTCAACCGTTGTGATGAAGTCCTGGAGAAAATCTAAAAGGATTGCTTCGCAATCTCTCCAGAAATTCCTGCAACAACTGCATTTCCATATGTTTTAGGTCCATTGTAAGCAAATGCCGCACCCACCTTGATCTCAGCTTCTTCATTATTAATTTGTGAATTACAATATTGCTCATCCGCGTTTTTGAGATGCCTACATTTCTACCTAAGTGAACAATTTAAGTTGTTTCGATTCTTTATGATCGTAGCACGTATTTTGGTGACTATTTCTGGAGTGGCAACACTTTTGTGTCGGTCTTATTACTGTCAATTTGAAATCAGTGAAAGACCAATGGTTCAGCTTGGTTATAATTGAGCTTTCTTGATGACCATATGTTTATATACAGGGTGATTCAAAATTAGTTACCGAAAATTGAAGGTATGATTAGAAATTACCTGAAATGAGGATTTCTATTATTAAAAAATTCAAATTTTGATATCGAAATTTTTCAAATTTTCTCTAAATTAAAACTTATTTGGAAACATTGGTATTGTAGACCAAAAATTGCACCAAACTGAGGCATTATGTAGGACACCGCACAGCATGATGCTAACAGGCATTTAATTTGAAAGTTTGCCGTAAGTCTGTAGCTAGTAAACTAGGGTAGAGCGTTCCATAGCAGGCCGTCTTTTCAGGTATAAATTTTCGGGGTCAGTTTGCCTGAAAATGGTTCATTTTTAATGAAGCAAAAATAGTGTCAGAGAAGAAAGAAAATTTATGTCTTTTTTGCTCATTGACCAGTTGACAACTAGTACGCATCATTTACGTTACTCAAAATGTTGAAAATTTGTATCTTTTCTATAACTCTGTAATTAATTGTCCGATTTACATACGGAGAACGACAATGGGCTTTGAATAATTTTTATAACATCCAGTTAAATTTTCGGTAACTAATATTGAATCACCCTGTATGTATTTTTTTACGACAGGTTATGGTGATATCGGCTACTATGCTGTGCTACTATCCATTCCGAGTGCGAAACCAGATACTGGTCGAGTTTTCTCTGTGGAAATTCTTCGTCAATAGAGAACTAGAACCGTGGGTTACTTAACTTTCCAATTGCCCCATGAAGGCGGAAGTAGTGGCATTATGGGAATCCATTAAAAAATCTCTACCTAGAAACATATCTAGTGAAATCACTGCAGTTCTCCCAGGAAAATATGCACGTTCCTACCTTCTAGATACGAGATAGTTGAAAAAATTTTGCAGTTGGTTTTCTTCTAACCGAAATTTCTGCGTGTAGGAGGCCTAACTATTAATTATATCTGTCCTGGTATATTCATTAATTTTGTTGTGGGATTTTTTTGTACCTCTTTGTTTCAAGAAGCGACCACAAGTGTCGCTACTGGTGCATGTTATATCACTTAATAGTGAAAGAAAATGATGTTATTTTAAGAAGGCTGTGGTGACACCCCAAGCGCTGCGAGGGCAATGACAGCTAACATGTGTAAAGATAACCAAAGTTGACAGCTTATATGTGGCCCATCTTTATTTAAAGCGGCCTAAAAAGTGTTTACTAGCTCGATGACAGCGTATCAAAACAGTAAGTGCAATCACTGGGGAAAATGTTTGGAGTATCTCGTAATTAAGATGGCGATAGGGAATGAAGTGCTTACAGAATTCTGACAGCTAGAAAGGTGATGATTATTAAGAATTAAAACGCGTCTTTATGTTGATGTTTAGTTTTTAATACGTAAAAATAACGAAATATGCATAAATTCTATCAATTAGCTGAGCGTATCTAGCGCTAAATATCGTCTCATCATTGGTATATTATTTCAGCGAATTTTAGTTCTTGTAGTAAATCCCGCAGATTTCAATAGAAAATAGTATACGAATGTGAAGCAAACCAAACCTTGTGTGGTGTACACAGTGCGGCAATTAAATTCCGGGACTGAAGCTATATCTCAGCAACCAGTAGCGACATCTGTTCAAATTTTATATCAT
>JAUIMX010000578.1:0-11531 GCA_033557805.1 Phaenonotum sp. SLE1380
GCGGAATTCAAATATGTAATAATATATAGGGTGTTCCATTTGAAATAACAAAGTTGTTGTTGAGTTAGTATACAAGAAAACACCCTGTATACTTGAAAATAATTTTAAATTGTAGCTTTCAAAAATACAATTTACTTATTTTTCCGAAGTTTTCTTCTAAGTCTAACCGTTTAGGCGTAATCTACCGAGGCGCTTTCGCTGGGACACCTGTATACAGAGTAATTGTAGTGGTTTTGTTTTATCAGAAACAAATTCATGTTCATTTATTTTGTTCTTTTATTGACAACATGCGCTAAAGTGAAGTCTGTTAATATCTGAATAAAAAATGAATATGATTGAAAATGTATTTGAATCAATGCTTCTTTTATTTTCATCAGTGTAGAATTCATGAAAATCAAACTTTACGAATTTCGGCAAATACTTGCAGGTTTTTATTAAAAAAAAATGATCAATAATAAAATCCGTACCAGTAAGTTTTTGTTTTGGTATTGCTACACAGATGTGAACACAGAAAACTTTTAAATGTATACAAAATAGAACGGTTTCAAATATTATTAACATCGATTATTTTTCTTTGGATTTCAGATAGAAGGTTGTGACAAATGGGGTGAAGGCCTGGGTTGACTTCTCAAAACTAACAGGCAGATGGAAACTATGAAATATCCGAATTTATCGGGAAACAGCAACATGGCGATCAGCGGAAATGGATTGAATGGATTCAGACTAGTGGATGGGGTGGACGAAGCCGACACCTTATTTTCAGTGGGTTGTTGGCAGAGTTCTAATTCGAATTTGCAAAACGACTTCATAGACACCCATAAATTGATCATAGACGGCTCACTGAATTCAGATATTGGATCTCCTATCAACCAGGACGACAGCGAAATGGGTTTGGATAGTTTACTATTGAATCAACAGATGAATGCTAGTCTTGCCGAACTGAAGCCTTTGCCCCCTTTTGCAGGATATACCGCGAATTTGAGCATCAATGGAATTCAAGGACACCACTACCACACGATAGCCCAACGGATACCTGAGGACGGAAACAATAATTACAACAATTATGGGGAGCAAAACATTGTTTCTAGTTCAACGTGCAATGCTAGTGTAGACTCAGCCGGTGACGGACAGACTAAACTCTATAGTGAGGATGATGTTGTGAAATTAGCATATCCTGATTCAGTGTCTAGTGCAAAACTTTACGATGATTGCAGTCAATCAAACGCGGATTCAGTGACGCATATAAAGACAGAAATTGCGGAGTACGACATAAATTCTATCGATGACATTGCGGCAATTATTGGAAGTGCTATTGCTGATACTACAGTGCCTAATAATCCAGATAACGAAGAGAACAATACTTCTAGAGACAGTTGGATGGATATAGATGCCTGGATAGGAACGGAGTGCGGCGACCAACAAAAAAATATGATCATCACCCAAGATGGTTTATCAGAATTTGTCATTCCCAGCAACGAAACGTTTCAAAACTCCAAAAATCACAACTCTGTGCACAATCAAAGCACATCAACCCTCCAAAGCCTTTTAACACACGGATACATGCCACTCTTGCAAAATAGACTACAAAACGGTCCCCCAATCAAACAAGAATTACCGTCATCAACAAATTACAACACGGACCTTATTTCAACGTCGAGTCCGCCTGCGAATGTCGTTTCAACAACAGACAACGTGATGGTGACAATAAACGGTCGATTCGTCCCTCAATACGCCGTCCACAGCCTCACTGATGACCGGATGACCTCACCAGATATTCTAGGCCAAAACTATCCGCACACAACGACGACAACAACAAACGTTCCGAAAAAATCCAGAAGCCGAGCGCAGAAAAAACAACAGCAAGCGACGTCAACCGTTTTCCAAACAGAGCAAACATTGGGTTTGTTAGGGAAAGAAAAACCGGTCCACAGGTGCCACATTTGCAACAGAGGTTTCCTCAACAAGAGCAATATAAAGGTACACCTAAGGACGCATACAGGAGAGAAACCGTTCAAATGCGAAACGTGTGCGAAATCTTTTCGGCAAAAAGCGCACCTTCTAAAGCACCAGCAAATCCACAAGCGCATCGGAAGGGACTGATGATGTCCGGGCTCCGAAACGCCGCGCGGTGAGTCTGTGTTTTTGATATGGAATTGGTCGTCTTCTCACTTTTTGTTTATTTATATTTTACTTTCTATTACTTCACTATAATTAGACAGAATTTCATTTTAAACATTTGAGATTACGATATTTCAAGCACCCTAAAGGGAATCTGTGGTAAGTTTATTAATTTTTGATTTTTATTTGGAAAATTAGTTAAACTCAGCGTAGAGTGAGCCTATAATAATACAGGATACGAAAGCGAAACCTAACGATTCTTTATTATTATTTTCCATTCAATGAAGGAAGAGTGGAGATTTAAAATATGTACAAATGAAGTTTGAATGGTATTGCGGGGCAAAAATATCATCACTTTCTTTGCACTGTTCAATTCAGTTATCATTTGAGTACATCTTAACTCAAAATTCGTCCTTGGCAGAACTAAGTTTACTCAATTATTATTTCGATCTTAAGAGACTAACGTCTCCCAAAGAAATACCATCAATTGGAGGAATTCAAAAAAAGGTCTGAACTTAGATAATCATTCTCGCCCAAAATATTTTATTATAATGTGTTCTTTGTAAATGTACAATAATATTGAATATTTTCTGTAGTCAATATAAATATTCAAATTTAAATAGAATGAGAACCCATGTGGAAAGCTCTGGTATGAGCAAACAGCAGAATATAAATTCATTAAATCACAGAAAAATTAATTTTAAATATTTCCTTCAGATCATGGAAAGAATATCGTTATCTGTGTAATCGAGCTCTGTTCCGAGTTGTTATTTTTAAATTTTAGATTTTTGTAGTCTGTATTTACTGTTCAAAATTTAGAATTTATCTATAGTGTTCTATTTTAAAAAGTGTAACAATTGTATTTCAATTGACACGAAAATATCTATCTATCTATCTATCTATCCATCTATCTAAAAGCAGATAATTTAATTGGTTTGGAGATTGCTATATGGCAAAAAAATTACCCTCATTGTTTTTTATAACTCTATAAACTTGTCTTATCAACAACATGAAAATAAGTATTTATTTAAAAGTCATATGAAGGAAATTAAATCTTAAATATTGCTCAAATAAAGCCTTATTTTTTATAAATATTATTTATTTTGATTAATGTTCAGTTCAAAGAATCGTGTCCTTTATTTTTGACAAACATTTGGTTCAAAATTCAGAAGTTAGGATCGGTTAAAAAAGATATTTATTTTTAAATGGGGTTTTAGCCGACCAGTATGGCGTAGTAGGCAGAGCCTCGACTCTATCGTGGTAGCTGTTTACTACGGCATCTTTAGGCCCGAGTTCGAATTTGGCTGGGGGTAATAAACTTTTTCGAGTATATTTCCCTCAATCGAAGTAGAACTGTAGAATTAAGTTGGATGGCATATGGCATCAATCCCGAGCCGTAGCTATAGGTGGCGGCTGTAGATCAGCGTTGCCCAATTAAGAAAAAAAAGGGTTTAAATGTTTGGTAAAATTGGCGGTATGTAAATTTGAGTTTCACAAGGCAATGTAATCTACCGCTGACCAAAAGAACGGTTTTGTTATTAGAATTGATATGATTCTTTGGAGTTCATTCCGAAAAACAAATCAACATAATCAAGCCTCCAAATGAAGTTGTTTCAGTATTTTTAGTTTTTAACAGACATTTTTCGGTAATAACTTGTGTATACTTGGATTAAATAATGCAACCATTGTGAAGTTACAACAATTATCGAAAAAAACATTTTAAAACTCTTTGATTTTCGTAATTTCCGTACTATAGCCAAAAATGTGCGAGTTCAATATGACTTCACAATGCAAAAATAGTTCAATTCACTTAGAATTTGTTGCGACAGAATTGTGAGCAGTTATTCCAATATTGACCTGGAAAATTGAATTGAATTGAAGAAGGCCTTGAACAATGCCAGTTCCCCCACCCCACCCCCCCACTTATGATATTTACATATTTGACTAGCAAAAGAAAAATATCTTGATAAATCAAGAAAAAAATAATAGAATCCCGAAAGATTTTTCAGCGGAAATTCTAAGCGATTCCATGATGCTACTTGGAAAGAATAATGACAAATTTTTTCCAACCTCTTGAACAGTGCTAAAAAACTTAAGTCTACAATTTGAGTAATGATATTTTTGCCCAAATATTTATTGAATTTTTGAAGTCTTTAAAAACCCAATTTTACATTTCCATATTTTCTTCTGAATAAAAATGAAATAATTGAATTACTAGGAACTAAATTGTTACATTTCAAAAACCGCCAGGTTTGACCGCTGGATTCTGTAAATTATTATGGAGAATAATTAGTTCCTTTCGCTGATTTTAATATAATGAAAACTTCGGAAATTTTGATAGTCAAATTAGGATTTTGGAAATAAGCACAGTTTTTCCTAAGGTATATTGATATGCAAATCGTATGGATGATCTTCTAACCCTAGATACTGAACTCGTGAATAATAAGTTTTGTCAGAACAATCATCATCATCATACAAAAAAAATTGAAATTAAAAATTTCTCATGAAACGTTTGTTATTTTTTGCAAAAATGATCAACTTTTACAAAGTATTTTTCTTGAGTTATTGACGTGGAGCAATAAGAAACAAATGAGGTGATAAGAAACATACAAAAATAATGATTGAGTTGGAATTGATTTAATTTTAAATCATAAACGCCAAAAAAACAAATTTAGTACTCTTTGGCACACTACGCTCCTCAACGCCACGATCGGGCTCCATATTATTTGCTGTTCCTATCAACAATTTTTTAATTTTTAGACTTATTCTTGTTTGCAACAAATAGTTCATATCAAGGTTATGTTAAATTTTGATCCGGTTGGAAAAGGAACTTATGATAATCTATGAATTAAAGTTTCTTCAGAATTCAGAATGAAAACAGTAAAATATTCAAATCAATCTTGCGAACAAAATTAAATTATTTTTAAAGATCGTCCCAAAAATTTTGTTCCAAATTGTATCCGTGATGTAAGCTCACAATCCTTCATCGTCCCAAGAAGTTTGCGCCTCACCTGAGGGGCAACATTTTCGTTATATTTCAGCCAAAACGAAAAAAGCTTTTAACCAAAGATACTGTTCAAAGTAGAATACGTTTGTAATTTAATTTTTCAAGCCTATGTGATTTGTTGAGCGATTTATTTATAAGTTATTCTCACATACAGCTCTATATTATTGGAAATTTCTCGTGGAATTGAACTCAAGTCTAATACACAGTAATCAAGTATTTTACCGCCCTGCTATTGATCAGGCTCGTTTGGATTTTAAAGTTATATTGAAATAAAAAAGTTTGGAGATGAAATTTGGGACGTGTAGAATTTCGCTTGTTCGTAAAAATGTTTAATGTTGCAATTTTTTGCATGTAATCATAAAATTTGCAGAGCTTCGAGTCCGTTAGAGTACCTGTCTACCACGGTATCTCTAGTAAGGTGTTCGAATCCTGTGGGGGGAAAATTTCTCCAGAGATTTAGCACACAGACCGTGTTTTAGTAAAATTTTAGTGAAGAAAATTATCTGAAAATTTATTAGCGGTCCACCACAACGAACGATAACGATCGATACAATAACCACCCCTGTTTCAAAATAAAAACAATAACATTTTTTGTTTCAAATCTTGTATTGAAATATAACTTTTGAATGGCAACAACTTTCCTCCATAGAAATTTTTCACTACCTCAAATACAAAAGTGTTTTTCACGTAATTTTTAGTGACGTTTCAGAAAACAGTCATGCGTTTCTGTAATGGCACCAGTGGCGTAGCGATAGGCCCCGCAGACCCCCGCCGTGCGGGGAGGCCGAATCCGGAGGGGCCCCAAACGCTGCCCCCGTGACATATGCTAAATGCAAGACATATAACGGCCCATCAATCTTCTGCTACGCCACTGAATTGCACGAGGGTTTGCTGGGTATCACAAAACATATGGGCATTCTCTTCAAATAGTTGACCATTGAATGAGAAGATTTATCAAAATAATCTATGGTCAAAAATGTGAAGAATTTTATTTTATGATGAATTATATGATTTTTTTCTAGCACACATTATGAGCTATAGCCTCTTCGAGAATACGGTATACTTCTTTGCGACAGCTGACAATCTAGTGAAAATTCGTAATATTATTGAATCATCATTGCAATTTTGAATGTGTTTCGTAATTTGTGAAGTTTTGACCAGAGGTCCTGATGAAGGTGCATAAGCACCGAAACCGGTAGCCCAATCGAAGAATATACGATAAGAAAGTACAACTGAGTTTTATTTATTTTCTTTTAATTAAATCATAACTTTTTTATAACACATTTTCGGTCATATGTTATTGAGACAAATCGTCACATTTATGTCTAATATTTGAAGTTAAGAGGATACTCACATGTTTCGAGACTGGCTATATGTAAAAAGGGTGTTTCGAAATAATTGTAAACGTTGTGGCCGGTCTTACCAACAACATTAAAATGAATGTGTTGAATGTCATTTAAAGAAAATTGAATCTTAAATATCACTGAAGTGAAGACTTTTATCCATTTCATTAAATGTTCATCCCAAACAATGGCGTTTCTGATGTTAAAAAAAGATAATGTTCAAAATTTAGAAATAAGGATAATTTAGAGATGCTCATTTATTTTTAAAGAGGCCTTAAATACATATTTGATAGGACTGGCCGTTGAAAATTGTTTTCATTTATTGATTGTAACAAGATTGTGTCAAAACTAAAAACAACAGTTTTTGGTCTGAAATGATGTAAAACGTCATTTTGATAGTTAGATATCCTTAACCACAAAACTATTTTTATTCTTATGTTCCAACTTAAATCTTTTGTGAAGAGAAAGTTGCTTCATAAAATCAATAATGAAAAGTTCTTGATTTGGTGCGAACGCTTCCCTAAAATGGGCAGCTAAAATTTGTCTATTTGAATGTTTTTTAAATTGACATTCCAAATCCACCAAACGTCAAAATGTAACATAACCTGAATACAAAATGAAAGAACTAAAATAAAGCCAAAGTATATGCGCATTGTTATAACCACTACGCTTAGAAGCAATTTATTTCTTTTACAATTACCCCCAGTTTCATAATAAAAATTTTAAAGTCACTTTAGCTAAAGTGACAGATGACAAAAGAGCGGCAAACAGTAGAGGTTGAAGTCTACGGTGTTTAATGTTTGCCACTTACCTAACAACTATCACTTTAGTTAAAGTGACTCTAAAATTTTTGTTATGAACTGGGGTTTAGTTACTGAATTATATTTTTGTATGTGTATTTTCACCTTATTATTGAAATTTTATTTAAATCATTCTATGAAGCCGTTTCGTGTATTTCAATCATATTTATTCATATTCTATTAGATACTTATTTATGATTATTTTTTATTGTTCCTGTTCAAAATATGACTATTTCTGCAATGGAAATCTTACACATGTAGAAAATATTGTAACCACTAGTTGCTCGGCTTTTGGCCGATATAAAAGGTTTGATTCCTCTAAAATCACTAGCGTGAAAGCATTTCGAATGTCATTAAAATAACAATTCAAAGAATAAACTATAGGTAAGATTTTTCCAAACATTATTATAGATACAAAAAAAAATATCCAAAATGCGAAAGGATATCATCTTTTCAAAGAGCTTTTTACATGAAATTAGTAGATCATACACTTAAATGCGTTTCATATCTATACCCACATAATTAGAAACAAACTGCACTTAAAGTATTTTAAAAAAACAATGAAATGAAATTCTGCTTAATTTCTTCCCTCTTTGAATTAATTAGTAAGAGAATGCGCTAAAATAGAACAGGAACTAAATTAATTCAAAAAACTAACCTAACCTCAATCTCAATCTCAAAAGAGCGCGTAAGTCTAGTCGAAATGAAATGAGACACTTCCACGTCAAAAACACAGAGTTTTTAATAGAGATTTTTTTATACCGCCCGGGTGAAAATTATGTTTTTGCCCAGAAAGCTCATAACGTGCTATAAAAAAGGTACCTCACACTACTTTCCTATTGGCGAATGTGCAATGTGCATGCGACTTTTGAAAAATATTGAAAAATTGGTCGATAATGCGTTCCTTTCTATTGTCATTTGTCATATAGTCTAAAGTTTGGGCCATAGGTCACTCATTGTTATCAGTATTAAATAAAAAAAACACTTGGAATATTTATCTAAATAACTATAAACGTCTGCTTTGTACGAGTTTCAGAAAAAAACTATATTACAAGATGAAATTTTCTTAGATGTCGAAAAATTTACAAAATCTGATGAGGAAAGTAAAACGCATTATTGGTTAATATACAGGTGCATAACTAATATTCAACTCACACACTAATCTTCGATTATTTTCTATTTCTAAAATTTTAATTTGCGAAATTCAACCCAAAGATAACACATATATCTAACAAAACTTCAAAATTATTTCTCAATTAAAAATTAAACACCATCCCAGATATAAAAATGTTTCCTTGTGATACAATGCTTAATATTTAAGTATTCGCTCCTAAGTACTTGTTAAACAAATTTGTAAGTACTTTTTTATAAAAAAATTTATATAAATATTACGGATAAGACAAACTAATTAAGAATGTACAAAGTGTAAAAACGGTGTATGTATACAACGAATCTTAAAATGTATTATATTGTATAATAATTTATTAATATTTATTTCTTTTTCGCCCTACTTAACCTGGAGGGTGGATCTTTTTATTATTTTTCTAAATAGAGTAGTGGTAGTCGCAAAACAAAATCGAATTCCTGCATGTTTCCTTCAAAAAATTTCAACTTTTACGGCTACCGATTTGAAATGATTTATTACAAAACGATCTCAACCAAAACCAAAAGCCATTTCTTCTAAAAAAAATTATTAAATTAAAAACTATGGTGGTTTTTGGTGCAAATTTGTGATAATAAATCATTTTATTTGTTGCTATTTTTTTGTAAATATTTCTGCTGTTTTTCTTTCTTGTATTGATAGTGATCTTCTGAACAATTTCACTGGCAATAGACTTAACGAAATAATGTTTTTTTTGTGTATTATTTATATCAGATAGACGTCTTCTACTGTAAGTAGAATAAGTTGTGTTTTGTTAATATATTATTGTTGATTATTATTTACTTAATGTGTTGTATCATAGAAATCATTATTTTAATATGAAACTGTGAAAACTATAACCGTGTCTCATTTCTTTTGTTTAGACCTAATAAAGGGATGGATGAATGCGAGGAATCGACTCTGAATGCCATCGTTTTTTAGCTAGCGTCGTGATCCATTAATTCCACTATTGTTATGCTTCATGATTCAATTGTTTATTGAGGTGGTGTGTAAAAAATTCGCACATCACTGCCATTGAAATTCTGGGCTGGTTGATACGAACTAGTTATCGTGGGTAGCCATGCTCAGAAGAGTCAAAGTGGGACACCGACACACTTCTGGGATCTGTTTGAGTTTTGTGTGTAGCGCGCCGCGGGGGAAGGGGTCAGCAATGCGGACATACTTCCTACAACTCGCGAGAAGAGATATCTCGATGATCACCGCAGCTCTTGGTCCGGTTTTTGGTTTTTGGCAAAACGAGGCCGAAGCACAGATACTCTGATACGCGAAACAACAGCACATCGATGTATACGTACCCCCGCCCCCTCCCCCATTGCTCCCCATACATGGTTTACTTTATTTCCAGTCAACCAGATGACTTTATACTATAACCAAACCGAATGATTCTACATATTCAATTTTTATTGGTATGGTAAAACGATACCAACATTAAAAATCAAGCTACCCAATACAGATGTTCTGTTTCCGTTTTACCTGCGAAGAACCCTACAGTGAACGTATTTTTTTCGTTTTGTTATTAAGCTTGGTCAATACACCATGAGTTTAGTTCTGTATTATGAATAATTTATATATTAAGTGCAAAATTGAACTACAGCACTGTTGTCACAATGAAATTGGTTTCTGAACCATTTTTTTCAGTGTAGACCAAAAGCATTTTGAAAACGTATTCATCAAATAGTTATGCGCCCAGTCTTAGCAACGACATTTAAAATGACATTTCGTTAAATATTATTTAACGAGAACTAAAAATTCTGATCGTTCTCTGATTGTTTATCTCAAAGACTATCTAGGAACACAATCTTCACAATTTAATAGGCTCAATATCACCAAGGTAGCAAATTTCAAGTTTTGGTTTTTGCCAAAATAAAATGACTAGATATGATAATGATTATTGGATTATATTGTCAATTAACTTGTGTTTACGTATTGGCTTGGTAGAATTACTCATTTTTTATAATTTTATATTGAAAAAAGATTTTAGGAACAGCCATTCCGGGAATATTTTTGAGTAATTGATAAAACTTCAAAAAATACCCAAATAAAATATTTTTTAGCATATTGATCGAAAAAAAATATATGTATTTTCTTTAAGCAATTTAATAATGATTGCATGCACAAACCAAAGTTTTACGTGATTTTAGGGAAGTTTTCGGAAACAATCAGGCACGAGTGTTTGTTCTATAACGGTATTGATTGTACACGGTGTTTCAGGAAACGCGGGCCAGGCAATAAAACAACTAGATGTCGAACTATTAGGGCAAAATTACACGCCTATAGAAAGCTGCAACCACAAGGGGTTATTATTCTACACCTGCCTGGGGTGCCGGCCAATATTTCTTCCAATTCAATATACCCACCCGTTTGTTAGCTTTTTTGTCGATTACCCTCTCCATAGCTTTTGACGATGGTGTAGAATAATAACCCTTTGCGGTTGCGGTTTTCTAAAGATGTGTAATTTTGTCCTAATAGTCTGAAATAAAGCTGTTTCATTGCCTGGCCCACGTTACCTGAAACACCCAGTATGTATAGCTGTGAATAAATTTTTAATGAACGCTCGATTTTTCTTCACATTTACCGTAAAATTTGATCTGACACTAGAATATGAGATATTGGTGCCTATTTCGTTAGTATTGAACTCTTAGAAACGTTTTTACAATATTATGTTCAACTAGGTTCGGCAAAAGATCAGTTTAATCAAATTCATGTGACGAAAATATAATTTAAAATACAAGTACCTAACTAATAATAATAATAAATTTATTCCCTATTCATTATACATTCCAACAACCAATAACATATTCGAAGTATAAACCAATTACTAATGAATTATTACTGCTATGGTTAATTTAAATTATTTCCGTACAGCCACAACTGCTTTCTCTGATGGACAAAATATTGCAGCCTATTTAAGAGTTTTAAATTCACTTTTCTATTATTGAAACGAATACATATGTACAGTGTGTCCCCGGATGGACTGAACAATAGGAAAAACTTTTTTATTTCTAACTTTTCGCAAAAACGTCTTTCTTTATAAAAGTTTTTGCTTGTCTCAAAACCCATAATTATGAAATAAAAATTCAAATATTCTATTTAACAACTGA